>QJNU01000072.1:0-182369 GCA_004154915.1 Monosporascus ibericus | reverse complement strand
TGATTTGATGTGTTATGGTTGACTTATTTGAGTTTGTTGTCGTGAAGTGTTAAAAAACGAGCGGCGAGCTGGTGTGAGCGGGGAGCTGGTGTGGTACGTTAACCGTTTAATATAATTAATATTATCATAACGTATAATATATAAAAGGCATAAATAAATCTAATTTTTTTAAAGAAACCGGTAATAATTTTGGAATTCTTTGTCGACAAAAATTATATCGTTTAACGGTTAATTATTATTAATCATCGGATCGACAAAGTCGTTACCTTACAAAATGTTATCTATATTAAAAATATAACCGAGTTTATAATTAATCGATAATAATCTTTTTTCGAATCGTCTTAATTAAAATTACGTCGTTTAAAAAGTAATATACGTAAGTTATATTCCCGAATTAAAAGATAAAATATTTACGAATTATTAATTAAATTATTTATATTATTAAATAATATATTATATATAAATAATGATAAAAACTCTTTATTATGTAAACCTTTATTTATTAAAGCATTTTAATTAAAACTTTACGATATTTCCTTCATTTATTTAATATTATTAAGATGTTTTAAAACCATATTATACGTAATAATTTCGAACTTAACGACGATTAACCGGGAATATATATATTTAATAAACTTAATAAGGTAAGTTTTCGAAAAAGGGTTTTCGATTGATTTATTTTTAATAATTCCGTATACGTTAAATGTTTTTTTATAAATAATCCGTATTAATTACGTAACCTTTATAAAAACAACTTAAATATGTAAACATTATATATATATAAAATAAAGGATTCGAATAAGTGGAACTTTTGGCGATTTTTAATATAATTATTTTATTTTATTTAAAAATTAACGATCTGTTTTTAAGGTTATTTACGTTATATACGCCCCGTTAATATTATCAAGTTAATAAATACGCATAAATATAAATTAAAAGATTATTTATATATAAAATAAAATAAAAACGGAAAAGAATTATCGCTTTTTATTATATAAGTCGATTATTTTAACTTAATTAACTTATATTTTCCGGATATAACTGGTTGATTTTTAATTTTTATGGATAAAATAAAGGTAATTCGAAAACCGATAAAAGAAAATTTTAAAACCGTATATTTTTAGAAAATCTTTCGATAAATATTATAAGTGCTTTCGATAATACCTTTATTTTAGTTAATTGCATTTAATAAGATCGAACGGCATTTATTATACGGTAAACGTTTTAATTTAAGAAAATTTAAGAGTTTTTATTCATTTCGTTTATAAAATGTATTAATAAAAATAAAGAATAAATTCCGGGTAATATTAATTACGAACTAACGAGAAGTATTAAATGGTATTAAATATTATTATAACATTTCGGAAAATCATTTTATTTTATAATATTAATTTAAAAAGAATATAAATTACTTTAACCCTTTTTTAAGAATACGGTTATAACGACGAATAAAGACAGTAATAAGGTTTCGTATAAAAGAACCGTATTAAAGCGTTATATTACGAGCATAATTTTAAATATTAAAGTTATTATATTAAAACATAATATTATTTTGTTATATTTAATTATAATGTTTAACTTATTTTAATTAAAACGGTATTATTATTAAAAAATAACGTAATAATTTTTATAAATACTTAACTTTTTTAATATAGCGATTTTATTTTATAATAATCTTAAAAATAATAAAAAACTTATTTAATAATAAGGCAAATAATTACCGTTAATTTTGGAAATAATTTTAACCATTATAATTAAGATTATAAAAAAGGATACGTAAAAACGTCTGGATCGTTATTATTACGAGACGGTTTCTATTAGATATAGGGGACATCAGTTGTGTTGTTGTATTAGGCTAGATACGTGTGCTGTTGCACGCGTACAGCGTTAAGTAGCTTAGCCACGGAACATGTATGGGCCGATCAGTAGGTGACCTTTCCGTATATGGGGTGCGTTACGCACCCCCCAGCTAGCTGACATACCCCTTCAACGCCTTAAAAGTCTTTACGGCGTTGATCGTCACACTTTATCACTTCCTAGAGCCACAGCTATCCATTCCACCTTTTCTCCGGCGATTAAATCCTCCTAATTAGCCAATTTTTCGTCTAAAATAACCTTTAAAGGTTTCCTCCGTTAATTTAAGGTTTTTGTAATATTTATTAATTTTAGCTACTTTTTAAAATTTTTAAAGGCTTTTTATAATAGGGCTTTAATTAATCCATTAATTAATATATCGCTTATAGGTATATAATCCACTTTAATTAGGTCCTTTTTTATTACCTTTCGTAATTAATAATTATATATATTTACGTACAGTAATTTTATTTATAAAAATGCGATATCGCCGTTAATTAACCGTATAGTTTGTTAATTATCGTATTATATATTTAACGGTTTTATATTAAATCCGACTTTTAATTCTTTAATTAATCGAAAATTAAATAAAAAAATTTAATAACTTACGTAAAAAATAATAATTTCGTTTTGGTTATAAAAGTAATTATTATATTTTGCTTATTTATTCGTTATTTTATTATTTTTTTTAAAAAGTTTTATTATATAAGCTTAAAAACTTTTTCGATAAATTATATTATTCGTAAAAAAAACGTTATTTTAAATATTTATCGAATTTTCGTTATTAAATTATAACGTTAACGTTTTAATATCGATTAAATATAATATAATATTATTAATAATATTATAATATATATTATTAAAAGTTTAATTAAATTATATAAATTAGGATATTACAAAGAATATATTAGGTTATTTATTAATTAAGCTTAAATAAGTTAAATTAAGATTTAATAATAACTTAATACTTATTATTAACATTTTTAAAAAGTTATTTAAACTTTCTTTAAAAATTAAGTTAATTAATTTATATATAAAATTAAATTAAAATGATTAAAAAAGAATTTAAATTTATCTTTAATTATTTCGATTTTAAGGAATTATTATAAATCTTATTATTTATAAAAGTATATCGTTTTTATATTTTTTTAAATTAATTAATCGATAAAGTTTTAATACTTTTTGTTATACGTAACGATTATATCGTCGACATAAAAAAACAAAAGTATTTTTTAACGAAAAAAATAACATAGTTCGTAAGGAACGGGGTTAAATCTCAAATCCTTAAATATGTTAATAAAATCCTTTTATTAAAATAAAAGCGATTCCTTTAATCCGTATAATACTTTTTTAATTAAGAATATCTTGTTACGTTATAAATATCCTAAAAAAGTTTTTATGTATATTTTATAAGGTAAGTTCGCATTAACGGAAGCGTTTATAACGTTATACTGCTTAGACTTTAGGTTAAATTTAGCCGTAATAATAATTAAAGCTCGAAATAACCTTTTAACGAATATAAATACGTATATATCGTTATATGCGTTTTTAAGCTATTAACCATTTTGTACGACGAAACGGACCTTACATTTTTAAAGCCAGCCATATTTATTAAATTTATAAACGTATACCTATATATATCTTAGCACGTATTTTCTTTTTAATAAACAATTAATTAACGGTTTCCTAAAATTTTATTTCCTTATAATTTGCAAATAAACCGCTTTAACGTTACGAAACATTTTCCCTAACGGGTATATATTTAGCTCTTTATGGCCTTACGGTAATAACGGCAAGTTTCGCCTATATATCCGGTTTAACGACTTAAGTAATATTTTTATTTTTAATATATTAAAGCTTTTCCGATTAAGGCGGCGCGTATTTCGGGTTTTTAATTTCTTTAAACTTTCGCAGTTTACCGGCCGGTTATTACGCGTACTTATAAAGTAAGTTATTTGTTTTGCATTAAATACGGCTTCTTAAACTTTATGGTCGTTTTTGATAATATTCCTTCGGTTCGGAACGTATAAGGAGCTTATATTTACAACCCGTAAGGTACCTTCATTTTTTACCGTTATTTTATATTAAATAAAAAGACGGAAACTTAAAGTTACCTTTATTATTTCCGCCGGCGTAATAATCGTAGCAATTATTAATGCAAACGTTGGTAACGGTAATGGTTTAAGGGTTGGAAATAATTCGAATAAAGCGGTTATATAAGGATAATTAATTTTATACGAATAAGTTTGTTTTCCCTTATCCCGTACGTTTTTTTCGCTTATACTACCTTAAAATTATCCTTCCGATTTAGCTAGTAACTAAATCCCGTTTAGGTTTTTATTTTCTTTTTAATATATATTAGGTAATTATTAATTTAATTAGGTATATTTATTTATCGGAGCAATATTTGTAGTTCGTTTCCCGTAACGTAAAAAAGGTCATTTTTTCGTTAAATTGTAGGTTTTAAATGGCGATAATTTTATTCGTTAATAAGTTTTAAACTTCGTAAATATTTATTAATCGGTAACCGCCGAAAAGGTTAATCCATGTTTTAGAATTTAACTTTTAAAATTTCTATTTTTTTTTTTTTATAACGGTAATCATTATAACGTAAGCTATATAATCATAAGCACGTAAATAAGTTTTTTAGGGTTTCCGATTAAACATTGCAACGCCGTCTTTATACGCCAAATAAGTATAATAAACCTTATATAAAGTTTGCCAAAAAAGAGAGTATTTAAGGGTACGGTTATACAGATATATTGCCGCTTTAAAAATGTATACGATTAAGAACGTTGGTAACTTAACGCCATTCCGTATCGCAGTCGCTTTTTCCTTAATTACACCTCTTAAACATTTTGTACCTTTACTCTGGGTCTAGGTATGTAATGCTAAAGGCTTAAGTCTGATATTAAAAAAAGGCGACTAGAACATATTTCGAAGTTGGTAATTTTTTAAGATTTCGTTATCGTATTTGATTACTTATGGGAAAACCTTGTTTTGGTTTTCTAGAATTCCTAGAAGGTGTTGAAACGTTATAATCAGTATATCTTGCTTTCGGTTCTTTAGGTAAGTATCCCATATAAAGCCTAAGTATTTATAGGTAGCGAACATAACGTATCTGTATCCTGTAAGGTCCTTTTCGAAAGAGATTTGCTATTTGCGCAGTGACCCACCTTCCAGCTGGCATACACCTGGCACACCTTCCAGTTCGTACCTAGTCTTCCCTCAGAGCCCCCCTTATGCAAAACACTAGCAAAACACCCCCATTTTCAATTGATTTATCAAGGTGCACCCTTATTAAGAAGACTTACAATAAACTTCAGCTATATTACAATAATGCTTCTTAAAACTAACGCGTTTTAAAGCGTTCCAATACCTTTGCAACCCCATATAACAGTTAATTATTGTCAGTTAGGTCAATCGTATCAGCCACAGCCGAGTTGGGCACCCATACGCCTGGCTCCAGCTCGAAATAACTTATTACGTATTGAGGACGGTACGTAATAGCAACGAGTTCTTGCTGACGGCGTTTAAGGTCCAGGGCAGCCGTGGCGGTTAAGGTTATCGTCACCCTAGGTGCTGTAGATGGCGCCGCGGGCGCCGATAAGGCTGAAGATATTGTTATTCCTTGCGTGCCATTTCGTCCGTTACCCTTTTCACGTTTACCGCGTCCACCGCGTCCACCGCGGTAATATATAGCCCTATTATTACGGCCTCGGCTTTGTCCTTTCGTTACGGTCGCTTGCGACTTCGTAGGTAATATGGATGGCGTGCTACCTTAAGCGTTACCCCGGGTTAAAAACGTAGCTACGCTACGGCGTGCCCGTTACGAAAGTTAAGGCGTAATATTGCCTTCGGACTCCTTTACGGACTTCCATTATAAGCGCTTACGGCGGAATGATTCGTAAAGGTCTTGGCGTATATAGGATCGTCGGGTTTTTAGGCGGAGGGCTTCGGATAAGGTTATTGGGGCGTTACGAGGGCGGCCACGCGTCTAGGTAACCCATAGCTTGCGGATAAGTAAAAAGGGGGTTTCGTTAGCCTGTATATTATTAGTTACGCCCTTAAAATAGTAAAAGTTACTTACCAAGTTCCGCCGTACATACTATTACTTATCAATATCGTTTGCTGATAACCCTTTAATATTGGGATTTTCAGGCGTTAGGTGGATGTTATGGTATATGGTATAAACGTATGGCATACCATACTACGCCTTAAAGGTACCTATATACGGCGGCAACGGTTAAGGTATGGGATTAACCTATATTAAAAGCTATAATAACGCCCGGCGGTATTATTCTACTAGAAAATTAATAACCTTTTTCGAATAACGAAATGCAACATTTCCTACTTACTTACGGCGGATAAAATCATGGCGGAGTTAAGTGGCATAATTAACAGCTACGTAATAGAATTACGCCTTTTACTTATTAATTATCCTTACGAAAGCTTTATTCATAATAAAAAGGTTACCGTACCCATTAAGCAAATAACGCTTAACGAGGTTATGGTTGAACTCCGTAAAAAAGCTCGTTCGGGCCCCGTAATTAGGATATCGTAAAGTAAAGTAATTAATTTATTAATAACGGACAGGAAACCATATGTCCTTTAAGTATTTAACGGTAAGTTATTAATTATTACCGAATTAACGTCCCACACGTATGAGCGAGGGACACGTATGAGCGAGGCACTTTTTGGCGTTCCGTAACAACAAATTCAAATAACACAACTATAACATATTAAATCAATTCAAATTAATCGGATTCTTCGTCGCTAGACGTATTTACAGCTTTTTTATAAGTGCGCGCATTATGTCCGGGCTTGCCGCAGACGTCACATTTCCGTTTTTTCGTTTTAACCCTTTTGCGACGATTATCTTTAGCCGTTGTTGGCTGCAATTTTTTACCACCCTTTTCTTTTTCGGCCAAAAGAGCTTGTTTTTTTTGTATAGTAAGTGTTCCTCCTTTTTGAAAACGTTTGTTTTTGGTTCTCCGACGTTTGCTGAGAAGATGGTTGGTTTCGCGTAATTTGGTTGTTTTTTCTTTAAGAAGAACGTTTTCGTGCAAAAGTATTAAGTTATTTTTTGTCAAAAGATTAACCGATTTAATTAATTTTGTCGGCGAGCTTCCCTGGTAATTCCTGATCTTTTTTTGTAAATAACGCCCCCGTCTTTTTGTTTCTTGGATATTTTGAGGGGTTTTTGCGGGAAGGGAACGTATGGAACCGAAGGAAGTAAGCGGGGAAACGGTCGGCGTAGGTACAGCTGGAGGAATTTCTAATTCGGAAAGGACGTTATTAAGATCGAATGGAATAAGCCCAGCTTTTGCAAATCCAGCTTTGATATTGTCGGACGTTATGGCAGCTTTAAACGCGTCGTAGAAACCGGCGAGAAAATCTTTTTTCGTAATATGGATATGGTAACGTTGTATTAAACTTTCGATATAAAGCGAATAAGCGCGCTTTAAAATGGAAAAGTAAGATACGTTAAAAGGTTGGAGCCGATGGGAAGAATGGGAAGGCATGTAAAGCGTAATAATGTCGTTGTTCGCGTAGTATTTTTCGAATTCCATCGAATGGTGGCTTTCGTGGCCGTCGAGGATAAGGAGGCGTTTCGTTTTTTTCGTACGCGTTCGAGTATGTTTATCGAAATGCTGGATTTATTCTAAACCCAATTCGTTCGTTGTCCAGCTATTATAATTGGTCCCAACCTTTTAATTGGGTGGTAATGGGTTGTCGTGATATTAGGAACCAAGATGGGTTTTCCCCGCCAAAATAATAAATAGCGGTACAGCCTAATTTTGCGAATTAACAGTTTGTATAACTATAACTTATTCCCGATTGCCTTGTTACGCCTGTTTAGGTTTTCCACGTTTTTCGGCATTTATAATTACCATACCGCATACTATCAAAAGTCCTATTAAAAAGCCCGTTTCGTCGAAGTTGTAAATATCCTCTTTTGTAATACCGTATTTTGCGATTGTAACCCGAATAAGCTTAAACCATTTGCGAAATACTTTTGGATCTTCGCATAATACCTTTTGATAATCGATTTTCCGATTTAAACGCGTTTTAAGTTTTTTTTGCCGTCGAACAAAGCTCGATGCCCAGTTAACTCCGACGCGTTCCGCGACGCGCTGAGCTAGCAGTATATTGGCCATATTTTTAACGTGTTGAAGCCGGACAGGAAACGCTCGCGTATCTAAGTTGAGGATTCGGTCGACAATCGATTTTTTTTCGGTTGGCGTTAATTTTTGCAAAGGAGGGATAATATCGGCTCGGGCGCGTCTACCGTTAGAACGGTGTAACAAGGTAGAATATGGAACTTCATAAATAAAACTAAGTTTTTTGTAACTAAGTTTTGGGTTTCTTTTTTTAGCCTGAAAGGCTAGGTTCATTTTCGCTTTTTTTGTAAGGCGTTCCATAATGTTGGTATTGAGAAATGGACGATTGAAGATAGGTAGTTGGAATGGCTGAAAAAGTGCCTCGCTTATACGTGTCCCTTGCTTATACGTGTAAGACGTTAATCCATTAGGCGTTATTAAATAACGTTAAAGTCCTTTTCGGTACGTAAATATACCATATGTTATTAACATAATAAGTATTCTTTACGGTTATAAGGGATAAAAGAGGGCAATATCCCTAAGGGATAAAGTTAATTACCACGTCCGGGATTATTTAGGTACCGAAAGTCCTGCTAATCGTCATTTTCCAGGTCCCTATTAGGGTTTAGGAAGGCGTCTTCCTTGTTGCCAGTACCGCAGCCGTCCCTAGGGGGGTTGTTACTGCCGTTATTTTCGGTAAGGATTTTCTTCCATTTTTCGCGGTTACGGAGGATAACGTTTTTATTTATATGGAAGATATATATTTGTATTTGCGTATCCGGCAACGTTACTGCTGTTACGCCCTTAAGCTTTTCGTTAAAGTCGGAAAGGAAGATATTAAGGTATGGAATATTAAGCTTCTTTAAGAAAGATATATATTATTAAAGCAGCTATTCGAATAACGTTTTCGTTTCGTTATAAATAACCCCGAACGTTATATTAAAGACGTTCTTATGGTTCGTATAGCCCGTAATATTTATGAACGGCATTTTATAGCGGTTAGTTTTATATATGTTATTTATGGTGATAATATGCCAAAAGCGTCGCCATATTTCGATATACTATGGGTACGTCCAAAACATACCGGTAATACGGTTAGGATCAGTTTTTTCGTAAACGATTCGGTAAGGACGACTTTCGTTTTCGAATTTTTTGATAAACGCTTGGGTTTTAATAAAATTATTTATTTTCTTTAGCTTTACCTTAAGGATATGGTTATTAACGTTTTTAGCTTTCATAAGGATAAGGGGGTATGTAAACGTTACGCGTAACGACGTTACGATAGCCTAAACCGTATTGCCGATTTTGTATTAACCTTTAATATGGCGCTTTTGCTTTTCCGTAAAACGCCTATGTATAGGATCGCCTACGCCATTATTTAAGGTCCTATTATTAAGTTAATTATGGGTATGGTTATGTGTATCTCGGAAAGGATTTAACTCGAAGACGAACTTTTAGTCCGTCTTGGTTATAGCTTTGATAAAGTTACGCTATATACAGCCGACCTTTTTCGTGGTTTGCTTAGTTCGTTAACCAATGCTTTTGCTTTTACGAGGCATATTACGGTTACAGGAAACGGTTATTCGGGTGGGTTTGCCGTAACGATAATTGCTGTATTGGCTTTTTTTGACGCCATATCCGTGGCGTTTCCCATAGTGTTGAAGGTACTCGAATATGGGGTCCCAGGTTTCGGTAGGACGCCCGCCATATGGCCTTCCTTCTTTAGGATTGGGGATTTCAGCCATGGCTGCCGAAGGTGTTGTGGTGGTGGTGATGGTGTTGTTGTTGGTATGCGAAGCAATTTGAAAAAATCAAAGGATTGGGGGCTGCAATTACAATTGCATACAGTTGAGATGACAGGTGGCAGCGCTGTGGCAGGTGGCTGACAGGTGTAAATTGTAAGTCACTGCGCAAATAGCAAAAGGTTCACTGCGCAAATAGCAAATCTCTTTCGAAATTAGTGAAGTCGACGGCGATTCTCTGGCCTGATCGGAATGCTCCTTTTCGAAGTTCGCGACGTATTTGTCTTTTTGCTTTCGCCTTGTTACATGCTTGATATTCGACTATTATAAGACCCTTTAATCGGATTCCTTTAATATAGGATTACAATTAGGCGATTACTTCGGGGCCTGGATGGCCTAGGTATAAGTGCCACATAGTACCGTCACCTGTACGTAGTAGTTTTTTCGTCTATAAGTTAACGTTTCGTTTATAAGTTATAAGGGCTACATAAAAAGTAATTACGTTAATATTTTCAATAACGAACTAATTAAACTTATTTGTTAACGTAACCATAATTTAATTATACTTATTTCGAATAACGTCTTACACCACCTCGCGGTACACTTTTTTCGACGTTTTAATTATCTAACTTTAATTATTTATTTCTTAACAACCATAATATAAAACGACTTATAAAAGAAGCGAGAATGAACCTAGCCGTTTAGGCTAAAAAGAAAAACCCGAAACTTAGTTATAAAAAGCTTAGTTCTATTTATGACGTCCTATTTATTACCTTAGGGTCGCGAATTAACGGCAGACGCGTCCGAACCGATATTATTTCCAGTTTGCGAAATTTAATTCCGATCGAAGGAAAATCGATTATCGACCAAATCTTTAACTTAAATAGGCGAACGTTTCCTATCCGGCTTTAATATGTTAAAAATATAGCGAATTTGTTACTTGCTTAGCGTATTACGGAACGCGTTAGGGTTAATTAAGCGTGGAGATTTGTACGACGGTAAAATAAATTTAAAACGCGTTTAAATCAAAAAATTAATTATTAAAGGGTATTATATAAAAATCTAGAAGTATTTCGTAAATGGTTTAAATTTGTTCGGGTTATAATCGTAAAATACGGTATTACAAAAAAGGATATTTATAATTTCGATAAAACGGGCTTTTTGATAAGGCTTTTAATAATTTACGGTATAATAATTACAAATACCGAAAAACGTAGAAAATTTAAGTAAACGTAATAAGGTAATCGGAAATAGGTTATAATTATATAAGCTGTTAATTCGTAAAATTAAGCTATACCGTTATTTATTATTTTAACGGGAAAAACTTATTTTAATTCTTAATATCGCAATAATTTATTACCAGCCGATTAAAAGGTTAATATTAATTATAATAATTAAATAACGAACGAATTAAGTTTAAAATGGATTTAGCATTTTAATAAATATATTCGGACGCGTACGAAAAGAACGAAACGTTTCCTTATTTTCGACGGCTACGAAAGCTATTATTCGATAAAATTCGAAAAATACTACGCGAATAACGATATTATTATTTTTTGCATACCTTTTTATTCTTTTTATTAGTTTTAACCTTTTAATATATCCTGCTTTTTCGTTTTAAAGCGCGCTTATTTGCTTTATATCGAAAATTTAATGCGACGTTATTATACCTATATCGCAAAAGAAGATCTCCTTGCCGGTTTTTATAATACGTTTGAAGTTACCATAACATCCGATAATATTAAAGCTGGATTTGCAAAAGCTGGGCTTATTTTATTTAATTTTATTAACGTCTTTTCCGAATTAGAAATTCTTTTAATTGTACTTACGCCGACCGTTTCGCCGCTTACTTCCGCCGGTTTTATTTTTTCCCCTTTTATAAAAACCCTTAAAAATATCCAAAAAGTAACAAGGTAAAGACGTTACTTGCAAAGAAAAATTAGAAATTATTAGGGCAGCTCGCCGACAAAAATGGTTAAATCGGTTAATCTTTTAACCAAAAGTAACTTATTGCTTTTGTATAAAGTTGCATTTTTTCGGAAAAAAATCGTCCAATTACGCGAAACGAATCATTTTTTTAACAAACGCCGAGGAACTAAAAATAAACGTTTTTTTAGAAAAAAAGGAACACTTATTATACAAAAAGGACAAGTTCTTTTGGCCAAAAAAAAAGGTGATAAAAAATCCCAGCCAATAACGGCTAAAGGTAATCGTCGTAAAAGGGTTAAAACGAAAGAACGGAAGTATGGCGTTTACGGCAAGCCCGGATATAATGCGCGCACTTATAAAGAAGCTATAAATACCTTTAGCGAAGAAAAATCCGACTAGTTTAAATTGATTTATGGCGTTGTGGTGTTACAGGAACAGGGGTTCCTGTCTCAAGGAGACCTACCTTTGTGGCCTAGTGCGAACCTGTCACGGCTAAACTTCGGACAGAGAAGACTTGGCTTTCAAGGTGATCTGGTTGATCTGGATGATCTGGGAACCAGATCATACAGATCATACAGATCCACGATACACTCACTTTAAGGAATAAGGGTATATAAGACCCGGTCTCCCATATAGATAACACCTACTTAGTTTTCGCTCTTTAGCTATTAATTTAAGCTCTTAACTGGAGGTAACTATACCGTTCTCCAATTAAGGGAAAAGTTTTTAAATCTTTTTAACAAACAAACCCTTAATAAATCCTTTTTCGCCCTATTGTTACCTATAAATCAAGACCTTATTTCGGATACTGTTTATACTTCCAGGTAGATATATAATAGGTTCGTTATATTTTGATAGCTTTTTAATTAATAGCCGACGGATAATTCCAAGCCCAATTAGGCATAAGTTTTCCTAAACTTAATGAAAACGATATTATAAAACGACGTTTAAAAAATAAATAGTATACCCGATCCCCGTTATAAGCTAATAAGGGATTAATAATTAGATTAAATTATTTACCCATTATCGAAAAAGTTTTTTAATTAATTGATAATATTATGCTTTTTACAACTAAAGGTAAGGGAAATCCTTTTTCTTCTTAGACTTAATAGCTAACCCCAGCTTTAAAGGATATTATTAAGGTCCAAGAAGATTCGGAAAAGGAAAAAAAACCAGAAATCCAGGAACCTTAGGGTCCAAAGGGAAAGAAGAAAAAGCTTTCCCTTAAAAAGAAAATGAAGATCCTGTTGCGCAAAATCCAAGCCTTAAAAAAGGATAAAGAGGAAAAACCTTAACGCCCCAGAAAAAGTATAACTTAACCTACTCGAGGAATGGAGGAAAGAACTTTAGTATTCCTATTATTCGGTCTTAATTGATACCGCGAAACCACCATCCCACCTCCCAGCTACCACGGAATGCCAGAAATCAAGGGTTATAAGCTAATTACCCTAAAGCCTTATAACGGAATTATAAATATGGAAAAATTCCTTATTTAAGCCAGAACTTACCTTAAGTTTTACCAAAACTTTTTAACGGAAAATTATCAAAAGGTAATAACTATTTCCTAGCTGCTTGCTAAACGAATTCTTTTATGGTTCGAGCTTATTATAAAGGATTATTTGGAGAATTACCTTAAGGAATCTTTAGATATTATTAATTATATTTTTAACGATTACCGGTACTTCGAAAACCGAATGCGAATTATATTTAAAGATTTAAATAAGAAATAGTACGCGGTAAAATAATTATATCTTTTTTACCAGACCAAGTTAGCCGTAAAATATACGACGGAGTTTAACCGCCTGGCCGTAATTTCCAACTTACTAAAAAGCGCGTTATTTTATCCTTTTTACGATGGCTTAAAGCTTTAAGTTAAGGATAAGATATATATGGTACCTAAAACAGGATTTTGTAAGGAATATACCGATAAAGTAATTATCGTTAATCGACGTACCTTTAATCGGTACTTTAAGAAAAAAAAAACTAACAAATAAAATAACGATAAAGGCTTAAATAGCCAAATTAAGAAGGATAAGGGCAAGCCTTAAAAGGAAATAAGTACCGCTTTAAAGAAGCCCTAAAAAGATAAGTTTAATATAGAGTGTTTTAACTGTGGCAAGAAAAGATATTTTAAAAATGAGTATCGTTTTCCTGTTAAAAGGAATTCCAAAAAGGGAAGGATTTTTTAACCTTAGAAAAAAGCTAAAGCGGCTAAATAAAAAACCGATAATGAAATAAAAAAGGAAAAGAAAAAAGTTAATTTGATTTCCTTTTAGCCAGAATTTATTATTGCCATTATTACTTAGATTTAGAACGATATCCTAGAATACGAAAATTGCCTTATTTGCTAGGATTTTAAGGTTAAGGCCTGCAAGTATTACCCCGGATAAACGGCCTTTAGAATAGCTATAAAGCTAGGATGCTTTTACCATCTTGACATATTTCGGTATGAGATGTATAACGAGAGTGGTTAGTTTTGATCCGACGTTAGCAATTATGAATAGTTATCCCTGGAGCTTTGTAAGCTTCCCGAATATACAGTATATACCAAACTTTAAGCAAACTAGCATAATTTGCTATATTTTACCGTTTGTTACCTTAACGATTATCTCGTTTATCTCCGAACTAAAGAAGATGGCAACTTTTAGCCTAAATGGAATGAAGAAATACCTACCGAACCAGATAACGAGTGCAAATATATAGAAACTTCCCGATAGCCAGAATACCCCAGGTTTTGTTACTTACATCCCGAATTAAAACGGAGTTAAAAAGCTATATCGTAAGGATGCTTATGTTACTTCCCGATGCTTTATATCTAATACGAACTCCTAGATAATAAAACATTTTTTTCGAAGGTTTACATTTTTAATTCGATAATTCGAAAGATGCAAGATTAAAGATTAAGCTTAAAAAGAATAATTACTTCCGAATATAAATATGGCAAGAAAATATGGTTTAAATATAAGAACGATTAATATATTAAATACGTTATTCGAAAAGCGCGTAAGTGGAGACATTTTTAAGCTGGATATTATTATAAGTTAAAAAATGCCAAAGATTTTCGAAAGTAAGGTATCGAAAAGCCTTAATTTATAAAACCTTATGCAAGGTAACAAAAGGATTACGCAGCCAAATCGAAATTCCACTTTAATATAAAAATAGTATATTTAGAGTTATAATCGACTTAAAAGCCGAAGGTAACTTTATCTTTCCCGTAGCGGCAGAAAAACATCAAGTTTCTTGGAAATATAAGTTAAAGTTTTATAAATTACGTACAGTAAACGGAAGCCTATTTAAGTACGAGAACGGATAAGTTTTACGAAAAACAAAAAAAACTTCCCGTCTAGATCTAAAGATATTAAGAACGAGTTTCGTTGGATATTGTCGATATTTCCGAATACGATATTATTTTGGGAATGCTATGGCTTAAAACCAGCAATCCATATATTAACTAAAAATATTAAACATTTTCTTAGGAAAGTAATAAGAAATTACCTAAGAAGGACTAATAGGAGATCTGTTATGTTATCAAAAAGGTATAAATACCAGATCAAGCCGAAACAGTATTATTTAAATATTAAAGATTTAAAAAATTGTTTAAGGATAAAAAGAATTACGAGTTACCATTATATGGTTAATAGGACCATCGGATACCTATTAAGGAAGGATATCATCTTAAACTTTATAAAATTTATTATATAAACCTTAAAAAATTAAAGATATTATGAAAAATTATTTAACTCGATTTAAAAAAAGGATATATTCGACCTTTTAATTTTCCTGTTAAATATCCCGTTCTTATGGTACCAAAAATTAAGGATGGAAAGCAAAAGATTAACGAAAACGGAAACCTGATTTTTAGGAAAATAATCGATTATAAATAATTAAACGATATTACGATTAAAAATAAATACCTTTTAACTTTTATAAACACATTAAAAAAAACGCCAGTAAAGTTAAGTAATTTACTATACTTAACCTGCAAGACGGTTATTACCGTATTAAAATAGCCAAAGAAGAAAAGTAAAAAACGGCATTTAAAACGATATATGGATTTTACGAGTATTAAGTAATGCCTATAGGACTTATTAATGCCCCCGCCAGTTTCCAACGTTTAGTTATAATCATTTTACGAAAGTTCCTGGATAAGTTCGTATTCGTCTACCTCGACGACATTTTTATCTACTCCGAAACTTTAAAGGAACATAAGAAGCATATAGCTTAAATATTTAAAACCCTGGATAAGGCGAACATCCAAGTTAACCCAGCCAAAAGCGTATAACATACGCAGAAACTAAACTTTTTAGGATATATACTCACCCCCGGCCAAATTTAAATTTAACGCTTTAAGATAAAAGTAGTTAAGGATTGGCCCATTTTTAACAAAACGACCATTACCAATATCCGGCAAATCTTAGGATTTACGGAATACGTACGAGGCCTAATTAAGGGATACGGAGATATAATTAAACCATTAACGAAATTTACTATCGAAAAGTACGTTAATAAAGAGTTTAAGCTTTTAAAAGATGCAAAAAAGGCATTCCAAATCTTAAAAAACGTAATTATTAATAAACCCATAATAAAACTACCTAACGTAAATAAGAAAAAACGCTTAAAAATAAACGCCTCGGATTACATATTAAATGCCGTTTTAAAATAACTAAAAGATAACGATAAATAATACCTAACGGCTTACTTTTCGAAGGCATTTAAAAACGTAAAACTAAGATACCCGATTTATAACAAAAAACTATTAGCAATTATTACCGTTTTTAAGGAATAAAAGCTTTTTTTTAGCGGAATTAAAAAACCTTTCGATATTTACTTTAATTATAAAAACCTTACCCGATTTATAAAAGTATAAAAGCTGAATAAACGATATAAGATTTAAATAATTTTCTTGTCAAGATTTAACTTTAAAATATATTATATTAAAAGAAAGGAAAATTTCCAGGCGGATATTTTTAATCGTAAAGGCGATTATAATCCCAAGGTTCCTAAACGAAGCATACAGATATTATAGTATAATAAGGATGGTATTATATAGTTATGCGAAATCTTAAAAAAACTAACCTTTAAACTTTTAACATAATTTCGAGGTTTTTATAATATAAATAAAAAGAAAGAGATTTAATAATTAAAAGGATAACCAAAAAGCCAGCTGTTATATTACGGCAAAATTTATGTTCCCAGGAACTAACAGGAACAATTTATAAAAGAATTCCACGAAAACCTATTATATGGATATTAGGGAATTTTTAAAACCACCTAACGATTATAAGAAAAATACGACTTCCTAAGATTACGCCGAATAATTAAAAAGATTATTAAGAATTGTAACATTTATAATAAGGCCAAGGCAGCACGCCATAAGCCTTACGGGCTGTTACAACTTACCGACATCCCTAATAAGGCATAAAATACCATAACTTGGGATTTTATTATTAGCTTTTCTTTATTTAAGGATTTAATTACTAGAGCCGAATACGATGGAATCTGGGTAATTATTAATAAATTTACTAAATATGGGTACTTTTTACCTTTTAAAGGAATTACGACGGCAAAACAATTAGTTTATGTATTTATCCGACATTACCTTAACAAATACGGAATACCAAAAAAGATTATTTTTAATCGAGATAAGCTTTTTACGTTTAAATTTAGTACCAGTTTTTTAAATAAATAGGTGCTAAATTTAAGTTTTTAACAACCTATTACCTTTAAATAAATGGTTAAATAAAACGATTAAACCAAACCTTAGAATAATACCTTCGAAACTACGTTAATTATTAACAAAACAATTAGGTAAAGTTATTATTATTGGCACAAATAGCTTATAATACGTTTACTAACGAAAATATAGGTATATTCCCTTATATAGCTATATACGGATATAAGGTAGTAACCTAACGACCAAAACAGTCGGCATACAAAACTTTTATAATTACTATTATAACTTTTCGAGCAGAAACAATAATAACTAAAATTAAGACGATATAATCCCGCCTACGAACCGAATTACGTTTTTTCCAGCAAAAAACAGCTTAATATTATAATAAGAAAATAATTAAAGGACCAGTTTTAATAAAGGGAAATAAGGTTTACTTATTACGTTAAAAACAAAACGTAACGTTAAACATCTTACAAATTAAAACCAAAAGGTTTAACGATAAGCTTAATTTTAAAAAACTTAATCCGTTTAAAATTAATAAAGTTATTTCCAAAACTAATTACCGATTGTTATTACCCAAGATAATAAAAATACACCCTATTTTCCACATTTCCTTACTTAAACCAATACCCTAAAACGCCCCGTTAAAAACAAACCTAAAAATCGAAAAGGACGATAATAAATATGAAATCAAATAAATATTAAACTCCAAAATAATCAAAAACAAAATCCAATACCTAATCAAATAAAAAGGATACTTACACGAAAAAAATACTTAGGAACTACTTAACCACCTAACGAATATGATAAACCTAATTAAAATGTTCCACCGACAAAATCCTGACCGACCGTCTCCAGCACGGCCAAGGTCGCAAGCGACAAAGGTCCCCCGCTTAAATCTAACCCCACGGCGTTCTAATCGAAAAAAGTAAACGCCTCCGCCATAGCGTTTATTTTGGAAGCAAGTTACGCCTGCTCTATTTTTACCTAACGCCATTCTTTTTCTATTCTTTCCCGTTTTTCCAATTAATTCAATTCTAAACCTTCCTTTAACATCTTTAACGCTTTCTTTTTAAGAAAATCCTATTAAAAGCGTAACCATTTCAGTTTTCCAATAAATTCCCGCGATTTCTTATCTTATTAACGCCGTAATTCGATTAACTTCTTTTTTACCGCTTTTTATTTCTTTTTTGCAAACTTTTAAAACGTTAAAAAATCGTCCTTAATCTTACGTTATTCCCGTAATAAACGCTTTTACGTTTTATTTTTTTTAAAGCAAGTTTATAACGAAAACGTTACAGGATAAACGTTACCGATAAATATAATAACCATAACTTACGTACTTAAGTACGTAATAATAATCGATTTTTTTAACCGAATATAGCTAAAATAAGGAAAAGCTTTAATACCAAATTTCTTAATTAAATTAACGCAAATATCATAAGAATTACGTTAATTTAAGCAAGGCTTTTTCTTTTCTTTCCGAATACGACCTATCATAATAAAGTTAACTGGACAAACTTGAAAACTTTCCAACATAACAAGGTAACCGACCTATAATTTTTATCTTTAGGATAAAGATTTTTAGAAAGGGGAAATAATATTATAAAAATAAGGGTTCCTGTCTTAAGGAAACCTACCTTTATAGCTTAATGCGAACCTGTCACGGCTAAACTTCGGACAAAGAAAACTTGGCTTTTAAAGTAATCTGGTTGATCTGGATGATCTGGGAACCAGATCATACAGATTATACAGATTCACGACATACTCACTTTAAGGAATAAGGGTATATAAAACCCGGTCTCCCATATAAATAACACCTACTTAATTTTCGCTCCTTAGCTATCAATCTAAACTTTTAACTGGAGGCAACTGCACCGTTTTCCAATTAAGGGAAAAGTCTTTAAATCTCTTTAACGAACAAACCCCCAGTAAATCATTCCTCGCCCTATTGTTACCTGCAAATCAAGACCCTATTTCGGATACTGCTCATACTTCCAGGTGGATGTATGACAGGTTCGTTACATGTGGTTGCTTTATTTGATTTCGTTCCTGCAAGGTGCCAAAAAGTGTACCGCGAGGTGGTATGTACCGCGAGGTGGTGTGAGACGTTATAGTTATTAATTTTTCAGTTATCCTATTAATAGCCTTTTTTCCGGAACTATTAAAATGATATTAGGTTATATACGAATTTTTCGTAATAGGCCATATTATAAAGCCGTAACGTTTTCGTACCGTTCGGGCTTTAAAGTAACATATTAATCTTTCCGTACTTTTTAATCGGGACGAAACTATTACCTGCGTATATTCCGTTACTTTATACGGTTGGTCTGAAATTCAGGAACCTATTAATAAGGTTAAAGATATATATCGTAAACCCTAAGTCCAGGATGGATAAATTCCTTAAGGGGTAAGACGAAACGCTTATAACGTTACGTTAATCAATAATTAAGAAGTGTTACGGTTCGGGGGTACCGTACAGCTCCAGGACATGTATACGGCTGTAAGCACCAGGATGATTGCCACGATTGCGATCATTCTACCGATCTTTTGCCCTGGTGGTGTAGCGGTATGGTGCAGCCATAATAAAAAGTACGTTAAGATTTGTCTTATTTCCTTTAGGAGTTAATCTGTTTTTATAATTAACTTTTCCATAGTTTTTGATAAGCGGTTAATTTTTTCCTTTAAGGATTAATCGGTAACTATTCGGTTTCGAACGAATAATTTTAAACCTTTGCTAAGTCGGAAATCTTTTAAAGTTTTGTTAAGGAATATATAAAAGTATTAGGTTAGCTTATAATAGCTACTTAAGTACGCTTTGTACCGTATGCCTTATGTATTTAACTTTTAACGTTTCCGCTTATTAACGTTTCGGTCCGTATGGGAACCTTTACGATTACCTCGCTTTGGCGCTTGTACCGGAATCCTTTTTCGTAGCTAAAGGTTAATGGGCTTAGTTTTTTTTTTTTTTTGATCGGGGTTATCCTAATTAATAGGATCTGCGGAAGTCCCGTAGAACGTAAGAAACGTTACCTTAACGTTTCTCGATATAAATGGTTAATAAGTTATAGCCTAGTAATTTAAAAGGTTAGTTGTTATTTTTTGGTAACTGATCGTACCACTGTCGATCTTTGTTTTTTTTACTATCTGGAAGGTTATTATCCAGGTTTTTACGATGGGAGCTAAAGTTATATACAGGTCGTTAACCCATATAATCGTTATATTCGTTTCTAGAATATTATGTTGTTATTTTTAGGCCATGATTTTTTGCCATCGTACGATTTATTCGTTTAGTTTTTTGCCAGACTTCAAGGTTTATTTTAGCCTTTCGCGGTACTTTCGTTAGGTGTTAATTAGTAACCTGCCGTCGTACACCTTGCCGGATTTAGCCAGCTTGGCGTACCACTTTCGCAGGTTTTTCCCTGGAAAAAGATTTATTCCCTTAATCGTTGAAAATATAAACTTTAGGATTTATTTCGTAAGATCATTAATACCCTTACAGAAGGTATCGTACTTTCGATCCTTGTAAATATGTTATAAATTCCTAATTATAAGCTTATTTACTTTTAGTCGTTATTTTAAGGACGTTCGTAAGATAACCTGTAAGGTCGACGTCTTCGAATGTATTATCGAAGGTTAGGATATTATTTCGCGTTTAAGGACGAATTCGTTTTTTCGGATATAAGGTTATATCGGATTTTGTAAGTTTAATAAGCTACGAACGTAACTAATTAGGATCGATAAAGTTTTAAATATTAAGCGCGTACGCTTTAGATTAGAATTTGCTTTTAAAGCGGTCTTAATTTTTAGGTTTTTGGTAGATAATTTAGGATATCGATTATACAGTTGTCATTATTATTAACGTCTTACACATATAAGCGAATCACACATATAAACGAATCACTTTTCTAGCCTTCCGCAGCAACAAATCCAAATAACACAACCATAACATACTAAATCAATTTAAATTAATCGGATTCTTTTTCGCTAGACGTATTTATAGCTCCTTTACAAGTACGCGCATTATGTCCGGGCTTGCCGCAAACGTCATATTTCCGTTCCTTCGTCTTAACCCTCTTGCGACGACTGCCTTTAGCCGCTATTAGCTGCATTTTTTTACCACCCCCTTTTTTCTCGGCCAAAAAAGCTTGTTCTTTTTATATAATAAGTATTCCTCCTTTTTAAAGACGTTTATTTTTGGTTTTCCGACGTTTGCTTAAAATATGGTTCGTTTTACGTAATTAAACGTTTTTTTTTTTAAAAAAGCGGCTTTATATAAAAATAACATATAACCTTTTATTATAAAACCAGCCGACTTAATTATTCTTATCGGGAAATTACCTTAATAATTTTTAATCCTTTTTTATAAATAACGTCCTTATTTTGTTACTTTACGGATATTTTTAAAAGTTTTCGCAAACGGGAAAATAAAACTAAAAGAAATAAAAAGGAAAATAATCGGTATAAATACAATTAAAGAAATTTCCAAATCGGATAAGACGTTATTAAAATCGAATAAAACAAATCCAGCTTTTTAAAAGCCGGATTTAATATTATTAAATGTTATAGTAATTTTAAACGTATCGTAAAAATTAAAAAGGAAATCTTTTTTCGTAATATAAGTATAATAACGTCGTATTAAATTCTCGATATATAATAAATAAACGCGTTTTAAAATAAAAAAATAAAATACGTTAAAAGGTTAAAATCGATAAAAAGAATAAGAAAATATATAAAACGTAATAATACCATTATTCGCATAATATTTTTCGAATTTTATCGAATAATAATTTTCGTAACCGTTAAAGATAAAAAAACGTTTAATTTTTTTCGTACGCATTCGAATATATTTATTAAAATATTAGATTTATTTTAAACTTAAATCGTTTATTATTTAGTTATTATAACTAATACCGACCTTTTAATCGGTTAATAATAAATTATCGCGATATTAAAAATTAAGGTACGTTTTTTCCGTTAAAATAATAAATAACGGTAAAATTTAACTTTACGAATTAATAACTTATATAACTATAACTTATTCCCGATTCCCTTATTACGTTTATTTAAGTTTTCCACGTTTTTTAATATTTATAATTACCATACCTGATATTATAAAAAAATCCCATTAAAAAGCCCGTTTTATCGAAATTATAAATATCCTCTTTTATGATGCCGTACTTTACGATTATAACCCGAATAAGTTCGAACTACTTACGAAATATTTCTGGATTTTCGCATAATACCTTTTAATAATCGATCTTTCGGTTTAAACGCATTTAAAGTTTTTTTTGCCGTTTAATAAAGTTCGACGCTTAGTTAACTCCGACGCGTTCCGTAACGCGCTAGGCAAGCAATATATTAGCTATATCTTTAACGTACTAAAGCCGGACAGGAAACGTTCGCGTATCTAGGTTGAGGATTCGGTCGATAATCGATTTTTCTTCGGTCGATATTAATCTTTATAAAGGAAGGATAATATCGGTTCGGGCGCATTTATTATTAGAACGGTATATTAAGGTAGAATATGGAACTTTATAAATAAAATCAAGCTTTTTATAACTAAGTTTTAGGTTTCGTTTTTTTGCTTAAAAGGCTAAGTTCATTCTTGCTTCTTTTGTAAGGCGTTCCATAATGTTAGTGTTAAGAAATGGACGATTAAGGATAGGTAGTTGGAATGGCTAAAAAAGTGATTCGCTTATATGTGTGATTCGCTCATATGTGTAAGACGTTATTAAAATATATTGATAATTTTTATTGATATATAGCCTATATCGTTTTAGTAATAGCTGATTAGTTAATATTTACGCGAATTAAGCGAATAAGACTTTTAATTGTCAGATATAGGGGACATTAGTTATGTTGTTATATTAGGCTAGATACGTATGCTGTTGCACGCGTACAGCGTTAAGTAGCTTAGCCACGGAACATGTATGGGCCGATCAGTAGGTGACCTTTCCGTATATGGGGTGCGCTACGCACCCCCCAGCTAGCTGACAGTTTCGCTTTCGATTTCGTATTATACAATTATTATTTTTTCTTAAAGTATATAATTACCTGGTTTAAAAACTTAAATTAATTAAAAATTAACGTATTTATAAACCGTTAACTTTTATTTAAAGTAATATGGATTATTTTATTATCGAATAATAAATTTTCCGATAAATAATAAAATTCAGGCCTTTTAATAAAAGTTGTAAACTTTCCGTATAACGTATCAGATAAGCTCGCGGACCAGACAAGCTCGCGGACCAGACAAGCTCGCGGACCGTTTTTTGGCACCTCGCAACAATCAATCCAAATGACTTCACCACAACACATCCAATTGATTTAAATCAACCGTATTCCCATTCGCTGACTATATCTACAGCGTTTAAACAAGTGCACGCATTATATTAAGGCTTGTCGCGGACGCCATATTGCCATTCCTTCCTCTTAACATCTTTGCGACCGGCCACTTTTTAACGCGTTTAAGCTAATATTATCCCTATTTCGAAAGCATTAAAGTCGACCGATCGAAAAACAACAATCGACCGTATTCCTAGCCCATATATGCAAGCACTTCTTGTCCGGCTTTAATACGTGGAAGATAGTCGCAATTGCGTCGCATCGGAAGGCTATAGGGCTGCGTTGTAGGGCGGGTTACAAGGCTGCGGGGCAAGGCTGTAAGGCTTGTTTTGGGGCATGTTCCGGGGCGCGTAGCGGGGCGCGTCGTAAGGCATATCGCGGTATTGCAGGACTTGTCGAAGCAACAATTCGATCCTAAGTAATTAAATGGTTCAAACAAACCTTTCCAATAAAAAAGAACATTTACTATACGGGATAAATATGCTTTTTTGGCCGGCAGAAAAGGTAGGAGCAAAAGAATGTTGTTAATAACTACTGGAGGTGGCCGTTGCCAGAAGGATAAGAGAAGGGAATGGCAATATGACGTCCGCGACAAGCCTTAATATAATGCGTGCACTTGTCTAAATGCTGTAGATATGGTTAGCGAATGGGAATACGGTTGATTTAAATCAATTGGATGTGTTGTGGTGAAGTCATTTGGATTGATTGTTGCGAGGTGCCAAAAAACGGTCCGCGAGCTTGTCTGGTCCGCGAGCTTATTTGATACGTTAACGTATTATAATATTTGCTAATAATAAAGTCCTAATTAATAAAAGTTATATACTTTTATTAATTATTATATATTGATAATTTATTACGTATTCGTTCTTTTTTTAATACGTTAATTTACCGGTTAATTCGAACGGTCGAATTAATAATTTGGCCTATATCGTCGTAAAGGATCTAGTTACGGATAAAGCTTTCGAAACCCATATTTGGCCGTCGTTATTGCCAAAACGTTAACGTATATTTGCGTATATCTTATTTTATTAAGCTCGCGTAATAAAATAGGGAAAATTCGAATTTATCGTATTTTGAAAAGAGCGACGATAACGTAACGTATTCGTTACCTTACTAAGGTCAGGCCCGATTTTTGAGGTTGTGGCTGCGCCTGCGGCGCAGCCGTGGCTAGCGCTTTTAATTAAGAAGTAGCTGCAAGGGTTAGATATATCGACTAAACCTCTTTAAGAAAAAGCTCCACAGAAATAACAAAACCTCAAAAATAGGGCCTGATATCAAGTTATGATTTTTTGGCCTTATTCTACACATCCTTATACAAATCTTCAAAAATCTTTAATTCGAATGCTTTAAAGATAGCTTTAATTTAACGTTACTTATTTTGTAACTACAAAAAGTTAATACAGAATTAAAATCTTTATTTCCCTATATATATTTGGTCCTGATTAGGATGCGATTAATAATACGCGCCTGAAAAAATGGCTGAAAATCTTATTCTATACATGCCATAACCTTTTACCTTCCTTAGGCCAGCACGATAACAATATAACCTTATGAGCCAAAATAATGATATATAAGGCTTAAGATTGCCTGTGATAAGCCCCGAGACATATTTTCGTTTTGATTAGTTAAATGTGGGTAATGTATTAGAGGGTTTGGGATGCATACTTTAGACCTTCGAGGATTTAATATTCCAAAGCGACGCGTTTATCCTTATCCGATGGCTTTACCGGTTTCTTGCCGATATAAACGTAATTAATCCATACGTTAACGTTTTATGTATAGCCGACAATTATATAAAAATTTTACGTTATCGGTTTGTTCGTTTTGTATTAAATGCTATGCTTGGCGGGTAAGGCCGTATTCCATGGAAGGAATAGATAAATACGGTATATAATCTGGTGTTCGGAAAGCTTAATATCCTTTTCGTTATTAAGATAAGCTTTGGAAAGTTCCTAATTATTTAAGACTTTTTTTTAATAACCGACCTGATTATTATCCAGGTCGTATTTTTAATTAAGTTGGCCGAAAAATAACGAGCTTTTATATTAGCAATATTATGTTTTATTTTTGTTTTAATATCCGCGGAAACGAAAAAGTTCGATCCAGAGATGTTCGAACGTATAGCTGCCGGGCAGTATAATCATATTATTTTTGGTCCTGAATAGTTATCGAACGATTAGTTTTAAATTACCATATTAAATCTTGTTTTCGAACGACGATATGGTTTGGTTATTATTAATGAAGTATATTTATTATCGGAATAAAAAGATTTCCGGCCTAAATATATTAATATCCGTAACCTACGTTTTATTTTTTTTACTTACGTATATTAATTTATATATATAGCAACTGCCAATAACGTTATAAAAAGAATCGCGAAATATGGCGGTTTTAATTAAGTTGGAAATTTAACTAGATATAGCTATAAGATAAAGGTTCGGCGTTTTAATATTAATCGTCCCGAAATCGATATTATTATCTTTTTTATATCCAAAGGTTAACGTTTAAATTAAACGTACTTAAATTTCCTGTTAATTAATATCCCCAAGTTATTAAATAATATCCCCTTAATTTAACTTAATAACTTGCGTATTATTATTAAGATCATTATTTATGTTAATAATAAGGCGAAAATTATGGATATCCGTAACTACCTAATCAGGATTATAATAAATCGGGAATATTTATCGAACGTTGTAAAAAAAGTTATTAAGTTTTATAACTTCGAAATGCCTTATAAGGACCAAGTTCGCGTATACGATAAATTAAAACAGTTTGATAATTTTATCCGTATCGTAATATTTACCGTCGCTTTTGGATTAAGTATAAATATCCCGGATGTTAATTAAGTAATATAATAGGAAATACCGAAAAGTTTTTCGATAAAGGATTTATAATAACGATTTAATTAAGCGATTCATAATTATAAGCGATTAAATATAACTAATTATGAATAAGCTATATTATTTGTACCTTATTAAGTATTCGATAAGTATAAAACCGAACCGTTTATTACAAAATTGGTTAAAATAATAAAAAAAGCCCAGGCCTGGTAAGCTAAAAACCGTATTCCCCATAAAAATACGGAAGTTCCAGTAAAAATCGACGTAGCGGACTCGGATAATAAGGAAAACGATACGTAATTTATCGCGAACGATTCCGATTAAGACGAAATAATTATCGAATCCTAATCTCATTTTTTAACTGGTTAAAATATTATTCGTATTATCCGTAAACTTTTTAAATAAAATAATCTTAATTTACGGAATAAGACGAAAATAAGGCCTTATTAACGTATATTATTTAACGGCAAATACGTACGTAAAACGATCTTAATATATTTTAAAAGAAAACGAAGTTATTATGTTAAAAGAAAACCGTAATAACCTTATCCCGGCTAAACCTTATTATAACTTATATATGCTTAATTTTATCTATATACCCAAATCTTCGAATTTAAAAAAATTTGCGTAAAAATAATTAAAAGCCGGTTTATTAAAAGCGGCTGCTTAAGAAATAATCGAATTATGGTATAAACGACGGACGAACGAATTATTTTTTATACGGTTATTTCCGTTCGGTAATAAAGGAACAAAATGAACGTTTATTTTTATTAAATTTAAACGGTTTTTACTTAATACGTTTCCGAATAAATTAAATAAAGTTAAAGGTTTTTACTTAATCCTAAATATAGCCGGTTTAATTAAAACGGTTTTCGGATTCGATAAATAGCAGTATTAGGAAATTTTAAAAAATCGCCTTTTTTTTACGTTATATTTAATTTACGAAAAAGCCGTCCTTTTTATTTTATAAAACGCACGGAAAACTTTCCGCAGACGGTAAAATTCGCTTAATCTAAAGTAATGGCGCCATATCCCCATACCTTGGACCGATCTATATAGGATACGGACTTTTGTTACATTATAAGCTTAATAAACGTCGGAAAAAATTACGAAGCCGTCGTAAGCCGCGCCCGGTTTTAATTAAAGCATACCTTATATAGCTGCTCGGTTTGAACTAATAGTTAAGGACTCGACGGTAATCCCAACAGTTTAAACATTAACCCGGCATGCGGTCCATACGTTTTCGCGACTTGGAGTTACGATCCCGGTTATCGTAACGCCCGTACCCGTACGCGTAATTTGCGATATATTAAATCGTTTTAATTAAGAACCCGCCTTATTGCCTTTATTTATAATATCGGCCTAAAGCTTATAATTCCTTAATGTTTCCGATTTATTAAAACCGTTTTCGTTACCGTATTTATATTTGCATAATTCGTTTATTTTTATATCGTTACCGGAATTGTTGGTATTACCAAAAGGCGATAATACGTAACCCGACGTTATAAATAATATATCGGAAAATAAAGCCGAAGTAATAATCTTTATCGAAGTTATAAAGTTACGCGCTAAAAGCAAACGGCGCTTATTTGATAATAATAATAGTTGCAATATTAGGCCAAAAATTAAGAAACGAAATCCGGCCGGTCCTGATTAAAACGGATAACGAAAAACGCGTTCGGTTTCGAAGCAGGGTTGCGGTCGTTAATAGGTAGGGCATATTAAAGGTCGAGGTGGACGTTATAACTTTTCGCGGCTTTTAACGGTATATCTTCGAATTTGTTAAAATAAGGGATATTATAAATATATTTCGCTAACTTACTTACGTCCTTACGGGATAAGCGTTGCGACATATTAATGGTCGAAGCGGATGTTTTAATTTTTTGCGGTTTTTAACGGTATATCTTCGAATTCGTTAAAATAAGGGACGTTATAAATGTATTTCGCTAGCTTACTTACGTCCTTGCAGGATATAAGCGTTACCTTAAAGTCCGAAATTATGTCCTTTTTATACTGGAATAATTTAATTACATAAAAAAGTAACTAAATAATATAAATAACATTATTAATATACTTTTTATTTATTATATTCGTTTTATTAATCTTAAGTTCGTTAAGTAATTTATAAATATTAATTTTTTTTAATCCGGATTAATTATATGTTATTACGGATATATAATGGACCTTATAAATTAAAAAAATTAACGAATTTTAATATAACGCGTTATAAATTATAATTTATCGTAATTATTAGCAAATTATACTTTTTAATTTATATCCCTTAATTTATAATACCGAGTTAATATTTTTTAAATTTTGCCTTCCGGTCCCTTTTTTTAAGTTTATCGTATTAACTTTTAAAATGTTCTTATTTTTTCTAACCTTTAGGATACCTTAGCTCGGGTCGATTAGTTGGCGTAAGGAATCGATTATGCGGGTAAATAAATGATATAAATAATTTTTAGCTAATATTAAAAAGGTTATTTTTTCGTTATAAGTATAACTATTCCGACGTCCGCTTTTTTTTAAATATCAGTTCGAAATATTTAGGATTCCGGTTTTGTAATAAATTTAAAGCTTTTACGTTTTATAATTTTATTTTCCCGTA
This sequence comes from Monosporascus ibericus, assembly GCA_004154915.1. Lineage (NCBI taxonomy): Eukaryota > Fungi > Ascomycota > Sordariomycetes > Xylariales > Monosporascus > Monosporascus ibericus. Next base: position 153,267 of record QJNU01000072.1, on the reverse strand, counting down.
ACCGTAAGTGGTATTTTTTAAAGCCGGCCTTTAACTACCTTTTTTTAAGGCCTACCGCGTATGTTAAAGTTTTTTAGCTAGGAATTTTAATAATTGCGGTATTTTTATGGTAATTAGTTTAAGGTTTTAATTAATACTTCCGGGTTTCCGTTATGCATTTTGTTACGGTTTTGATGGGGATTTTGGTAGTAGTAAGTTTATTAAGATAAGTAATTTTGCCGAGACCTTAAACAAATCGTTTATTAATAAGTACCTTAATAAGTACCTTAAGCTAAGGTTTACCGGTATTTCCGGCTGCGGCTTTTAAGACTTTTCCCTTTAAGGTGCAAAACTTGTAGGGGTACGGGGTTTCGGCTTTTTGATATTAAGTTATTTCTTTTTTAACGTAACTGGGATAGCGGATGGATTTCGGAATTTTTTTATGTCGGAATTTTATATAGGTAAACGAAAAGTTGGATATAATGGATAACCATTAAAGGTTTCGGCGTTAGTACCGAATATGCTACGATACTTATAAAGCTAAGCTTTATATATAATAATTTGTTTGTTATAAGTTTGCGAATAAAGGCGGATTTTATTTTCGCTTCATATTATAAAGATAATATTTACATAATATATACCGTAAAAGGTTTTACGGTTTTATAATTTTAATCGGAAGCATAAGATAGCCATATTTTTAGTATTATCCATATTATGCAAGTTATTATTATTTATGAACTTCCGGAAACGATTAACGGCTTAAGTTATACGTTTTTTTAAATAAAATACGGTAACTGAATTTATAATATAAAGGATACCTGCTTTACGATTTTAAAGAACTATTATTTAGTAATTCGTAATTTTTAATTCGTTAATTTTACGGTTATATTTTGGTATAACGAAAAAAACGAATAATGTTATATATTATTTTATAATTTCGTTTTTTGGTAATAAAAATTAGCTTTAAATATTGTTAATATATATAAATACGTTTCTTATTAATGTTTTATAAATTATATATACGTAATTAAAACCTTTAAACATTTATTTAAATACGATTCCGATATTATTATAAGTAAAATATACGTTAAAAATTATATAACGGTAAATAAATTACGTTTTTATATATATATTAATAAATCTTATTTTATTAAGGCCTTAAAGTATTACAACTTTATCGAATATTTATCTGGAAGCATAATAAAATAACTTATTAGCTGGCGTAAAATTTGGAGAAATAGTATATATAATTATGGGGGAGGTAGGGAAAATGGCGCCGTAATTAATATAGTTCGTATCGAACGTTAACCTGGTGGCATTTATATTATTATGTATATTCCAGTTTTTTGTTAGGTCGTTATATTACGTTAAAACGCGGTTATTATATTCCGTTTTATTAATCGGCGGTAATTTTATTATAGTAATTATATAATATTAAATATTATCGTAAAAGTATTTATAAATAGTAAATCTGGGGATATAATAAGTTTACCGGTAATACTTTTAATTAATTAAAACGGAAAACAATAACTTAGGGTATAAAATGTAATAAACGGGTAAAGTTTATATGTTAAATAATATCCGGAAGGGATTATTAGTATTAAGAAAAAACATGTAATATTTTATAATATATAAACGAAGTTTATGGATAATTTATAAGTTATAAGGAAATCCGAAAGTAATATATATAATCAGAATTAATATATATACGAAATTTAAGATTATATAATTATAAGTATATAAATAATTAAATTTATATAAATTGTTAAATATTAACCTAGGAATTAACGTTATTTTTTCCTATAACGAAATAATAACGTATAAAAAAGGAATTAATAAACGTATATAAATTATACGAAACTTTTTTTTTATTACGAATTATTTAAAGTAATCCATAAAATTTCTTTATTTAAATACATACCGAATAGAATTATTATAATTACTTAATATATAATTAATATTATTTATTTTAATATAATTTACCTTTATTCCGTATACTTTTTTATATTTTTTTATATTATAATAGGTAAAATTAACGTATTTATATTATTTAATATTTAGAATATTTATTATAAAATATACCTTTATATTTTTTATAATATTATAAGATATAAACGATTTTAGTAATATATTAAAAGCTTTCTTTAAAAATTTTAATAATAATGTACCTTAAATATATCCGGCGAACTTTAAACTTTTTATTAAGCATATTAAATTTGCTAATAATATTATTAAAAAATAACCTTAAGGATAAATAATAAGATCCTAAATTAATAAATAATTAGAATTATTATTAAAATAACCCGCAATATAATATAACTTAAGGCCTTATTTTAATTAAAACAATTTTGTATTAATTAAATAATATTCGACCGTCCTAAAATTTAGGATGCATTTTATAAAAAGCGCATATTATACGTAACCGATTCCAAATATTAAATTTATGTTATAAGGTTATATTAATATAAGGAAGAACTGGAAGATTATAAATACTTTATATTTTAGCGTTAAGTCGACCGTATATTAATTAGGTAAATTTTACGATTAATAATAATTTTTAAATTCGGTAATATTGCGAAAAGTTTATATTATAAATAAGACTTTTTATTTTCGCAAAGTTTAGCATTTATATAAGCGCTAAATATTAATATTACCGTTCGGAATATTTTAAAAAATAACGCCCGATAAAATAGGATTTACGTTATGGCGGATTATACGGGTTTTATACGTTATTAAATTGCAAATTTAATTAAGGATAATCGATTAATTACGGTTTTCGTAATTTAACGAAAAGAATATATAAACCGAATACCTTATAAGTAATACGAAAAAAGGTTTATAACTTTATAAACCGGATCGATTAGCTAAAAGGTATATATTATATAACTGTTTTATGGATGTTATAATTTACGGGGTTATACGGGTAACAAATATGCAAATTATATATGGAAACGTAACGAGGAATATTTATACGCAATCTTAAAATATAAGGTATTATTATATAGCCCGAATAAAGATTTTTAAAAAGATTTAAACCCAGATATAACGCCCAAAACGAAGATAATTTTAAATCTTATTAATATAAACAGGATTATTAATATATAAGTTATAATAACGTTCGAACAAAAACAAAAGCAAAGGCAAAAATTATAAAAAATACGTAAAAACGTTAACTAGTAAATTAATTATATATAAAATATATAAGTTAATATAAAATTATGCGATATATTTAGTTATAAATAATACGATATTATTAATACATTAATTTATTTTAATACGAAAAACTTATATAATATTATTATAAATAAGATTTTCGAATTAAATAACCTTAATTAGGATTATGCGGAATAATAAGTTATATTAATATTAAAATTAAATCCTTATATGGATTATAATAAAATATAAAAATAATAAGAAAATAAAGAATTATATTAACGGTTTGTTTTTATTTAATAAATTCTTATTTTATTTATCCGACGACGACGTAAAGGATAACGGATAATTTTCATTAAAATTATTTACCGAGTTATTTATAATTTATATTATGGGATTATAATTTTTTTCCGTATGCAAAATATTACGGTTATCCGAAACCAAATTATCCTTAGCGAACTTCGTATTAAAAGCTACGCGGGTAATTACGTTAAGATTATTTATAAGTTAATTTTCGTTTTTTGTCGTATTTAATTAATTAAGCTTACTTTCGTCGTTAATAATAGGTACGGTATCGTTAAAGTCGATAAACTTAACCTTTATAATTTTCCGGCCTACGGTTAAAATATCTTCGGATTTTTAATTATCCTTTTTAGTTTAAAATAAATGTTTTTTAATAAGCTAAAAATTACGAAATAAAAAATATAAACGTTTAAAGATTTTTGTACGGGAATTTTAAGTAATATAGCGCTTATTTTGCGAAGAAATATAATGCGTATAAAATTCGCGTTAAAAGGAAATACGGTATTTAACCAAAAACGAATTTCGGAAAAAAATAATATTAACGTTATATGTATTATTTTTCGATCGGCGGAGTTCGCCAGCAAGTTATAGGTTATAATATTTGCCTTTTCGATTAAGTATTTTTTATATTTTTTCCCTGGATTTTGTAAAAATTAAACTTAATGCTAGGATTAAGTCCTTAAGTACGCGATCTGATATTATAAGACGTAATATCCAATCGAAATAAAGTATTTTTTTGCCGTAATTAATTTAACCGGCTTTATAAAAAAGGATCGATAATATCGGTATTAACCATTTAATATGATTAACGTCGTTATAACGTATAATATACGAAAAGTATAAATAAATCTGGGCTTTTTAAAGAAAGCGGTAATGGTTTTAGAATTTTTTATCGATAAGAATTATATCGTTTAACGGTTGGTTGTTATTAATAGTCGGGTCGAAAAAGTCGTTATTTTACGAAATGTTATCCGTATTAAAAATATGGCTGGCTTTATAATTAGCCGATAAGAAAAATTTTTTAAAACGTTTTAATTAGGATTACGTCGTTTAAGAAATAATATATATAAGTTATATTCTCGAATTAAAAGATAAAATATTTACGAATTATTCGTTAAGTTATTTATGTTATTAAATAACGTATTATTAATAAATAATAATAAAAAGTTTTCGTTAAATAAATTTTTATTTATTAACGCGTTTTAATTAAAATTTCGTAATATTTTTATTATTTACTTAACGTAATTAAGATATTTCGAAACCATATTATACGCGATAGTTTCGAATTTAACGACGGTTAACCGGGAATATATATATTTAATAAATTCGGTAAGCTGGGTTTTCGAAAAAAGATTTTCGATCGATTTATTTTTAGTAATTCCGTATACGTTAAATACTTTTTTTATAAGCGGTTTATGTCGGACGCGTAATTTTTGTAAAAATAACGTAAATATATAAGTATTATACATATAAAGGATAAAAGGTTTAAGGAAATGGAATTTTGGCGATTTTTGATATAATTGCGTTATTTTATTTAAGAATTAATAATTTGTTTTTAAGGTTACTTACGTTATATACGCCTTATTAATATTATTAAGTTAATAAGTACGTATAAATATAAATAGGAAGTTTATTTATATATGAAATAAAGCAAGAACGGAAAGAAATTATCGTTTTTTATTATATAAATCGGTTGTTTCGGTTTGATTAGCTTATATTTTTTGGATATAATTAGTTGTTTTTTGATTCCCGTAAATAAGATAAAGGCGATTCGAAAACCGATAAAATTATTTTTTTTTAAAATCGTATATTTTTTGAAAAAATTTTCGATAAACGTTATAAGTATTTTCGATGGTGTTTTCGTTTTAGTTAATTGTATTTAATAAAATCGAACGGCGTTTATTATACGGTAAACGCTTTAATTTAGGAAAATTTAAAAGATTTTACTTATTTTGTTTATAAAATATATTAATAAAAACAGGAAATAAATTCCGGATAATATTAATTACGAATTAACGGGAAATATTTAATAGTATTAAATGTTATTATAACGTTTCGTAAAATTATTTTATTTTATAATATTAATTAAAACGGAATATAAATTATTTTAATTTTCCTTTAAGGATATGGTTATAATAACGGGTAAAGACGGTAATAAGGTTTTGCATAACGGAACCGTATTAAAGCGTTATATTACGAATATAGTTTTGAATATTAAAGTTATCGTATCAAAACATAATATTATTTTGTCGTATTTAGTTATAAAGCTTAGTTTGTTTTAATTAAAACGGTATTATAATAAAAAAAGTAACGTAATTATCTTTATTACTTTTGATAACCGGGTTACGTTTTTATTTAACGTAATATAATTTTCGTAAATATTTAATTTTTTTAATATATCGATTTTATTTCGTAATAAACCCGAAGATAATAAAAACCTGCTTAATAAATAAAATAAATAATTATTATTAATTTTGGAAATAATCTTAATTATAATAATTAAGATTATAAAGAAAGAATACGTAAAAATATCCGGATCGTTATTATTACGAAACCGTTTCGTTTTTGGTTTTATATTATACGATTACCATTTTTTCTTTAAATATATAATTACTTAATTTAAAAGTTTGAACTAATTAAAAGTTAACGTATTTATAAACCGTTAACCTTCGTTTAAAGTAATATAAATTATTTTAATATCGAATAATAAATCCTTTAACGGGTGGCGGAATTTAGGCCCTTTTATAAAAGCTATAAGTTTCCCGTATAACGTATTATGATATTTGCTTATAATAAGGTTTTGATTAATAAAAGTAATAAACTTTTGTTAATTTTCGTATGTTAATAACTTATCCCGTATTCGTTTTTTTTTTAATACGTTAATTAACCGATTAATTTAAATAGTCGAACTAAAAGCTTTACTTAAATTTTCGTAAAAAATTTAATTACGGATAAAATTTTTAAACGTTAAATTCGTTTTTCGGTATTATTATTAAAAATTAATTATATGCGTACGTATATTTTGTTCTAAAGGCGTAATTCGATAAAACTGGGAAAATTCGGATTCGTCGTATTTTGAAAAGGGGGATAATAACGCGACGTATTCGGGCTGTAATTAATAAACGTACTGGTATTTAGGAATGGCAAAAAGGTTTTGATCAGGATTATTACGGTATTAATAATAAGCCATGATAAAGGGATTCGTATGAATATATATATAATTACAGGAAACGTCTTGTTATTAAAATATTGCAAAATTTCGTTTTTCTTAATCATGAAATATATAAAACGAACCCCTTTTTCGCATAACATGAACTCAGGCCTCGCTGGCTCGTTACGGGGATTTGGGGTTTGATTGGTTGATTTTTAGCGTTGTGGAGCGGTACTTAAGTGACTTCGAAGAAAATAGAGAACGAGCCAGGGAGGCCTGAGCTAGCTGAGGTAACGTATTCGGGCTATAAAAGAATAATAAAAAAATCTTAATTACAATTAATATAATATTAATAATACGCCATAACGTAAAAATTCGTATAAATATATATATAATTAAAACATACGTTTTATTATTAAATTATTACGGAATTTCGTTTTTTTAAAGAAATAAATTTACAAAATGGACCCCTCTTTCGTATAACTATAACTCAGGCCTCGCTGGCTTATTATGGGGATTTGGGGTTTGATTGGTTGATTTTTAGCGTTATGGAGCGGTTCTTAAGTAACTTCGAAGAAAACGGAGAACGAGTTAGGGAGGCCTGAGCTAGCTGAAGTAACGAATTAATAGGTCCGTTATACGTATAAACTACCAGCGCTTTTTAATTTATATGTTTAAGTATACACTTATAAATTCGTTAAAAAAAGAAACGAAAACCGTTTAGCCCGTTTATTTTTTAAAAGGTGTTATATAAAGCGTACATCTTATTTACTTATATTACGTATAAAAGTTGATTTAGATAATTATGTAAGCAGCTAAATATCTTTGGAATTAAAGCAGCAACGCGCCCGTCTTTCCAGCTAGTAATAACATAACTGATGTCCCCTTATCTAACAAATACTGCTGTATCGTACAGACGGAACAGGGTAGTCGTTTAGCGATCGATTAGCATGTGCTTGGTGACAAAACAGCAATTAAGCATCTACCCGAGATTTGAAAGAGCCTCTCAATTCATGTACCATACATATCCGTAACCTGATAGATCCTGAAATGCTCTATTCTAGGCCAGCTCTCGATCCAGAGGCGGTTAAGCGATTCTGCCTCAAAGCTGGAAGTCAAGAATCACGACATTGTTGCTCTTCGCGCCGGCGTCGACATCTTCCGCGACAGCCCTCGTGTAAACAGACAGGATATTATCGTAGTCCAGCCTCGTCTCGTCGACAAGCGGATCTGTCGGCGGGAAGCCCTCCTTTCTCCAGACGAGCTCGTACGTCGAGTACCCGTCGTCCTTCGACGCTTTCAGGAGCGTTAGCGTCGGGGACTCGGTCTCGGGCAGCACGAAGTACAGGTCGTCGTCCCTGCTGACGACCACCTGGCCTCGCTTGCCGCCGTAAGGGCCCTTGACGTAGGGCAGGGCACGCTGTGTCCAGGCTCCTATTGATTGTCCTCTGGGTTAGTAGAGCAAGACATATTATATCTCAAGTTATCATCATGTTACCAGATTAACCTTCCGAGGGAATGACAGAAGCCGGAGGCGAATCAGGGTGGGGCGAGGGAAGGGAGACGAACCGTCAGGAGACCGGTAGTAGTGCTTCCACCGCTGCTCACCGTCGAGGTTGTCCCGGTTCAGCACGTGGACTCCCCCGGAATGGTCGACGGCCTGTGATTCCTGGTTGTGCAGTCCGGAGCCCCTGGGGATCTCGAAGGCGACGATGCCCGGCGAGTCCGGGCGGATGCTCTCCCCTCGCGAGAGGTCCGCCACGCGCTCGCCAGTGCCGTTGCACCACGTGCGGCCCCCATCGTCCGAGTACGCATAGCAGATGTCGTGGTTATTTTGCGCCGAGTTAGGCCCCGCCTGGGCCTTGTGCTTGGTGTCGGCGGGGTCGTCCCAGCCCTCGTACCAGACGAAGCCCCGCCAGACCCAGGTCGCGTGAAGCCGGCCGTCGCGATGGTGCAGGCCGTGGACGTATGGGTTGCCGTCGACGCCCCTGAGGTAGGTCCCGGACCCTCCCACCAGCTCGTGCCTGCCGGTGCCGGCACGGTAGACGCTCAGATGGTCGTCGCCGAGCCCCGCCTTGCCCGTGCGCCACGAGAACCAGAGATCCTCGCCGAGCTGGCCGAACCTCGGGTACGTGATGTACCAGAACAACTCGTCCTCGCCCTCGAGGCCGGGGAGCTGGGACAGCGTGGACGTGAACAGCTTCGGTTCCCACTCGAAACCTTCTGGGGATAGTGCCACATTGGGTAATGAGAAGCGGTACCTCACCCTGCAGCCTAAAATAAGCAATGTGTTGCATCAAGGGCATGGCATCACGCGGTCTGGCTATGTACCTATCGCAATGGTGGTCATACGACAGATGAATCGTTCCGTCTCCGGGGCATATACCCAGCTAGTCGACATATTCAGCATCTGCCCATCCATTCCCCTCCACTGGGGCTGATATTCCAAAGTTTCTTCAGAAAAAGTATGCGGCGACGTCGTATAACAACGCTTTACCTACCTGGGTCGTGTTGTGTCCATCGTCGGTGTTCTGGGGGTAGTCGTCGAGGACCAGGGTCTCCCACGGCCCATGGGGGAGCCGCCTGCGGGCCACATGGACAAACAGCGGCTCGGCGGGTCCTCCGCCCGGCAGGGGGCTGTAGAAGCAAGCATACTGCCAGCCGTTGAATGATTGGATCGCGTCCTGCTGGAAGGCGTTTCCGTTTAGGACGCAATTCCGGTGGCTCGGGTCGGGGCCCAGGAGTGTTACGACTGGATCTGCAAGTCCCATCGTCTATCTATGCATATGTACATGTATATGTATACGATATGTGTGGATGTGTACGTGTATGTGTATGTGTATCGATCATGTACATATGCTGCGTTGAGGACGCGCGGAAATATAATGCTGGGAGACGTCAACGCGAGATGCCACGGGTTAGATGCTGCGGAGACCAGCTGATTCCGGACGGCAGACGGGAAGTTTCACGGCCAAGTGGCTTCTCGTTAACTAGCCTTCGCACTGAAAGTATTTCAGAGTTGGTACTAGGAAGGCAAGACTTCGGGGGCGTGCGTAGGCAACAGACGGGAGACAACACCTGAAGCAGCCTATCGTGATGCGTACGATATAGGGAGGCGTTAGGGAACCATTGGATTAAACAGCTACCGAGGGACACTCAAGTTCTTCCTAGCCAGATCTAGTCCAAGCAGCTTCGGCGTAACATTGCTAACTCGTAGTCGCTGCATAGTATTGTGATACAATGAGATGGGGCGGGCCTCCTTTGACAATAACCTGCTTACTAATACGCGGCACTAGCTAAATGTAGCACTGAACTCGCAGGACTACGGACAACTGATAGTCGGTACAGGTATGTGCACACAACCGGTAACTGCATACTTATGCAGGCACCTGCATGTATACGTGGATTTACACCTTTATACCTCTATACAGGGATTATGCTCGCTATAAGTTGATACGAATTGACAGTCGGAGTTACGTACCGGTACTCTGCCTGTGAATTATGCCTGGAAGCAGACTGGACCTCTAACTTTGAGCCCATAAAGCCCAGTGATTTGGTTAACGTTATTACGTGTTAATATTATGTAAGAGACCCTCCTCCATCTTTGTCTCTGTCTTTTCTATCTGTTGCATTCACTCTGTGTGCACTCACTATAATTTCTGGATACGTCAAGTACATTCACACCTCCATGTATGTAATAATATATCGTAGCAACCCCCAATCCACCATCCGGCACCCACCGCCCCGCCCCCCAATTTTCAGCAAGCCGCACTAAGCTTTCCCCGCATTGAGCCTAAAAACGGTAAATGCGTCCCCTCCTCCACAGGTGGAGTCGTCCCCGTTGTGTGCAACTCCGTTGGCCTGCCAAGAATATACTCACCGTTCTCGCTCCAGCATTCTCCCCGTCATTCGGGCCTAGATTACATACCCCAGGTATCAGGTGCTGCACCATTTGCTCGCTTAAGCCTGGTCCCTCAATATGTCATTGCCACATGTCATTGCGGCATGCCATGGAGGAACACTATCACCAGGTGCCGTTTGCTTGCACATATAGGTGGGTGTTTAGATTCCATGCCGCTCACCCTCCGCATATTTATTGTCACAGCTCCACCCATGGTTAATACAGTAGCATACGTGAGTTCCGTCATACTGACGAGAAAGTGCATGTATAAGACGAGTTACTGGGCATGAACGGGCTTGGATGGGCTTGGAAATGTCCCCTACTCCCCATCCTAACAAGACTTAAGAAAAGAAGATGCGGGTGTGGTGCCCATGGGGTCTGATTAAAACAGGTTGACGGGCAGAAGGCAAGAATGAGGGAATGGGGGTCCTCGCATCGTCGACGATTCCCTTGCGCTTTTTATACGGAATCTGCGTAGTCATACAGATATATACCTAGAGTCTGTGTATGGTCCTAGTCCAGCTCCCTTCGCCAGCGGCAGCACGGGCGACCCAACCCAAACCAACATCAGCAATATCTCCGATTCCCCAAGGCGGTCCCAACTCGAATTCTGCTTGGTGGAAAAAGATCCACCGCTTGCTTTCCACCTCTCATAGGCCCCCCTTGACAGTAAACCTGCCTCCCCTTCGTACCCCAAGCTCTTGCCAACCTTTGCCAAGACGTATAGCTCCTGGGGCCCCGTAAACGTTAAACCGTGGCACTCGTTCGCACCAATAGCATGATACCGTGTTGCATCTGGTTGTTACCATGAGCATCAAAGACTTCAACACTGCTTTCGCTAATAATTTCCCTACAGGACTGGATTCATCTTTAAAGCGGTCCTGCTTCCCGCTTCCCCGTCCGCGTTCCGTCTCCCCTTCGTTCACCCGCCTCTTGTGATCTTCCTTTCCCGGGCTCCCCTTCCCGTACATGATCATATAGGATCCGACAGCGAGGTCGACATCACCAGTAGTTGAAAACCCAACCTGAAGAGAAAAGAACGTCGCAAACTTCTTTTTCGACCATTTTTAATTGGGGGGACCCGAATCCTCAACGACCATGGCGGTGGCATCGCTTCTGAGGAAGATCGTCAAGAATGACGCGATGGCGAAAGACCCGGACGCCATATACAACTGGAGGGTCTTCCTCGTCGCGGCCTCTGTAAGTATTGCGCCAGACAGCCCGGTTCGGACGAGTCGATGCGCGAATCCGTGTAAAGGCTTACGATCATTTTACTAGGCCTGCTTCGGCGCCATGTCCTTCGGCTGGGACAGCAGTGTCATCGGCGGTGTCATCCGCATGCAACCCTTCCAGCAGTAAGTCTCCCCGCTTCGATGTCCCACCACCCCTGTCTCGCGCGCACAGTTAAGACGGTGGTCTTTGTGCTCTCCGGCGTGGCTGACTAGGAATTCTATCAATAGGGATTACGGTTTAGAAATTGATGACACGGCGAGGGCGAACTTGGAGGGAAACATCGTGTCCGTGCTGCAGGCCGGCTGCTTCTTTGGCGCTATTTTTGCGTATCCTCTCGCCGACATGCTCGGCCGCAAGTGGTGCCTGGTCGTGGCTGCGTTTCTAACCCTCGTCGGGGTTGCCCTCCAAGCTGGGGCATCGGGTAATCTTGCGCCTATCTACGTTGGTCGAGCAATCGCTGGTATGTCCGACCCGGCTGAGAGATTCCCCAGGTTTTTTGGACAGGCATAACTAATCCGGGCCCTCGACAGGCCTTGGTGTCGGCGGCTCTAGTGTCGTCAACCCTATCTACGTCGCCGAGAATGCGCCCCGTGGTATCCGAGGTCTTCTCACTGGCATGTACCAGCTGTTCATCGTCACGGGTGGCATGATTGCCTTCTGGATCAACTACGGAACCAGCCTCGGGGAGAAGAGCCCCCGTATGTACATCATTCCCCTCGCGGTCCAGGGTATCCCAGCGCTTCTCCTTTTCGTCTTGATGATCATTGCCAACGAGTCCCCGCGGTACCTGGCCCGCAGGGACCGATGGGAGGATTGCAAGAGAGTCCTCATCCGCATTCGACAGCTTCCGGAGAGCCACCCCTATCTCCAGGAGGAATTCCAGGAGATCGTCGACCAGCTCGACCACGACAGGCGGCTGATGGGCGATGCGACTTTCTGGTCGCTGCAGAAGGAGATGTGGCTGACCCCTAGCAACCGCAAAAGAGCCCTGCTCAGCTTCCTGCTCATGGTATGCCAGCAGATGACGGGAACCAACGCCATCAACACCTACGCGCCACAAATTTTCGAGGGGCTCGGAATTGAGGGTACCGAGAACTCCCTGTTCAGCACCGGCTTCTACGGGATTGTCAAGGTCATGTCGTGTATCTGCTTTCTGCTGTTCATGGCCGATTCGCTGGGTCGCCGCCGCTCGCTCCTCGTATCCTCCATTGGTCAGGCCTGGTGCATGTTCTCGGTCGGTTTCTACCTCCGCTTCTCTCCACCCATTGAAGGCCAGGCCGTGCCCCCTGTCGGATACTACGCCCTCGTCTGCATCTTCGTCTTTGCCGCCTTCTTCCAGTTCGGATGGGGCCCGGCTTGCTGGATTCTGATTTCCGAGATTCCGACGGCGCGGCTCCGTCCCATGAACGTCGCCATCGGTGCCGCTACCCAGTGGCTGTTTAATTTCGTCGTCGCCAAGGTCGTTCCGCTCATGCTCACCAACATTGGATCTGAAGGATACGGGTAAGTTCCGCCGGCGTCCTAGATCACTCAAGCATATGCTAACTCAACCCTCCTTATAGTACCTACATGATCTTCGGCAGTTTCTGTGCGGCCATGTTCTTCTTCGTCTTCTTCTTCATTCCGGAGACTAAGGGTACGTTGACCTGCCCCGAGAACACCCTCGGTTCGATGTAGCGTTACTAATACCCGAAAAACAGGCATCGCTCTCGAGCATATGGACGAGCTCTTCGGCTCCGGCCCTTTTCACCATTCCGACAGCAAGTCTCTCAGCAATAACGGCGACAAGGCGGATGCCTCGAGAGTTGAAACTTCTTCGCAGAACGGCGAGCGCCACGTTTGAGAGGGTAGCGTCTGTAGGCACATTCAGGGAGATATCCTTCGGTGTTTAATGGTAACGGAGAGACGACTTGCACATGGGATATGAAAGTCATCTCTATGTTATGTATCTAATTGGATAGTGTCAGTGATTTGTCATGCTCACGAGCGCTTTGCGTCTTGCACTCTCATATATGTAACCGTGGCCCCTGTACGTCTCGTTGCGCCTCAAGGAGGTTGCTACGCTCTTAAATGGCATGCTACCTACCATGATACTTACAAGATTGCCACCGGGAAATGATATATGTCACTGTGCCATCAGCTCCCTCCGCCTTGACTTATGAAACCATCAGGGGGCGATATAGAGGGTCTGTTATAACACTAACATTTTAGTTGGCGTAGCTGGAACCCTCCGGAATATAACGTCCCGCGGAAAGAAACAGAAGAGGTAGCGGAACCTGCAGGATTGCGACACCTTCAGGGACGGAAACGGGGTCCACCACCTACGGCCCTCCGGGGAAGAAGCCAATGATTAACATCGTGGTATTGCTCTCATCTATTCACGAGGCTGGTTTGCGGAAACAAAGCTTTCCACACGCAGCTTATTACACATGGAAATTGAATAAAACACCATCCGTATACAACATAATTATGAATTCCACTGGGAGAATGACTAGCAGACAAAGACAGAAAGTCGGGCACGCATATATTCACATATATACATGTGCAATTAACGCACTAATGCGATGCCCTTGACCTTAGCCTCTTCGGCCAGATGCCATTCTTCCCCGGCGACAAGATGCCGTTCTCATCTAACGAGTCCTATATTTCTCAGAAGAACACACATCAGCGTACGAAGATCCCAGGGAAGAATACTTGAACACGCAGTTATGTGACTAACCTTGAGTGTCTCGACGAAACGCCGGTAGGCATGGTTATTGAAATCGAACAGCTCGGCGTTTTGATCTACCATGGGTCGTCATCAGCCAAAACATACACGCGCACGGGAACCGCATGTCATAAGCAAATCATCGTTCTCATCTCTTACTCACCCATATGGTTGATATGTGTCCTGTACTTGGCGAAGCCCCGCCTGCTGCCCTCCTCGAAGAGCTCGTTAAAGACTTTGTCAATGACGGCGCGCTGCGCGGGGTCCGTCTTGTCGAAGGGCAGCATGCAGACGAAGACGGCGTAGCGTTCGTGCATGAAGAAGTCGCACAACAGGTCGAGGCCGTGGCGCTCGTAGACAGCGCGCGCGGCGCGCACCCAGTCGAGCATGACGGCCCCGTCGAGCGGCACGACGGGCGAGTAAGCGCTGTGCGCGCCCAGCGAGTCGGGCCGCCGGTTGTAGTAGTCGATGAGTGGCAGCGAGAACATGGACGGCACGCCGACGAACATGCCGCCGTGCGACAGGTCGACCGACGTCGCCTGCAGCAGGGCGTCGCTACCGTCGCCGTCGCCCCCAATCTCGGCCGCGTACAACTTGCCCTTGAGGGTGCCGGTCGGCGCGCGTCTCTCGACCGCCGCCTGCACCTCGGCGTACTGCGCCTCGACGAGGCGCTTCGGCCCGTAGAGCCCGAACCGCGCAGTCCAGAAGCCCGCGCCGAGCTCGCGCATGATCTCCCGCAGACGCCAGTCGGGGATCACAGCGCCCGCGCTGCCGTCCCACCAGTCGGCGCGCCGTCCGTAGAACGAGATCCACTCGCCGATACTGAAGACGTACGTGAGGTACGGGATCGTGCCGTTGCGCCGCAGGTAGCCGAACAGGTCCGTGATGGTCGCCAGGTCGTTCATCTCTGGCATGGCGAACTCGCAGGCCATGTACGCCTGTGGCTGCGGCGTCAGGTAGATGCCCATCTTCGTCACGATGCCGAGGTTGCTCTGTAGGAAGAGGCCGTCAACTGTCGGCCCGAAGGAGAGCTTCGTGAGGTGGGCCGACGGAGAGTCCATCTTGGCAAACTGCCCGGTGCGGACCACGTCGCCGTCGGCTAGCACGACTTCCATGCCGGCGATGTGCTCGTGGTGCAGGCCCGTGGGCACAAAACCCATGCCTCGGTCCAGGGTCTAATTAATAATTCATCTGGTTAGGGGCATATCTGCGTCCAGGAGTCCGCGCGTCCTCGGGGAGTAACTTACATTGCCAATGATGCTGCCCCATCCCAGCGATGCCGTGCTCGGCCAGACCTTGAGCTTCTTCTCCGCGCAGTAGGTGTACAGGTCACCAAATGTCACGCCGGGCTCGACCACGGCGTATGCGAACTTCTCGGACACCTCGAGGACCTTGTTCATCCGATGTAAATCGAGGACGACGCTTCCCCGGACCTTAGGCGCGGGCCCTCCATACCTGGTATTATCCGTTAGCATGTTCCAGTCCCCATCTGCAAGTTTATAAATTTCAGATGTAGCGTACCCTAGGTTTTTGCCCCTTGATATGGTCCATACCGGGAAAAGATACTTGTTGGCAACTCTCAAGACGGCCTGGAGTTCCGGTACGGATGAGGGGCTGATATCGCTGTCAGCCGTCTATTCTGCGCAAATTGAGCCGCCTCGACACCCGTACTAACCAGACTGCCGCACTTGGAAGGTTGCGTTCGTATCCCGACTCTGGGATCTCGTACGGGTCCACGTATTCTCTTAAGTCACTGCCCGTGAAGACGGCATCTTGACCCAGCGGCTCTCGTATTCCCTTGAGAGCCTCGTCAAAATCCTCCTGGCTCACTCCGGGAGGTAGGACCGCCTCGATGTCCTTGATGATTGGCTTGGCGAAGGTATCATCATGGGCAGACTGATATAATGGGTCCGCGTAACTTGGTAACGGCTGCGGCAGTGCCATTTTAACATTTATCTGCCTTTGGGGTGCTACCGAGATCGGAATAAGTAGTAGAAGAGCATGAAGAGTTGGGCGTAGTTAGAAAGCAGAACTGTAGCAGACCTCCAATCGCAGTTTCAAGGCTATGGACTCCTGACTGTTTTGAGTGCCACTTGCTCTGAACCCTGGCCTTCTAGGCCTTCTTGGTATGTGCGGAGAACCACGCCTCTGCCCGTGCCAGCATGACGGATATAGAAGTTCTGGCTAAAGCTGAACCGGCAATTGCACGAGCACGATAAAAATCGGCGTGGAAGGTAGCACTTGTGGTGGGGATGCTATGCAATATAGCACTGAAGAGGGACAGAAGTGTTATGGTGATCAGGATTCCGGCGGATCGATCGCCCTAGAGTCGGATTACGATACCATGAATACGATATGCCATTTTTCGTTGTATCTTGGTTTCCCAATCCCTCCCAGCCGTCATATCTGTTACCAACCCCAACTTCGTTTTATGGAACTCGCAGAGGGAGCTTTCAATTGATGAGACTTTCGAGTTGCTACTGATTTATTATTTATTATTTGATAAGAGCCCCTTACGCTACATAACTCAGAGCTTGCACGGCTGATCAGCTTACAGGAGTTCGGCGCGATCTTCTTCGCAGAAGTCTTATGCTAATGAAGATTTTATGCAGCGAATCCACTTAATCTCCTATGAACTCTAATGTCCGGGAAGCATATCCTAATACGACCGGTTTGCTGTAAGTAGCAAACCGCGCAGGTAGGATACACGGGGAGGACATTCCTGGATGCAGGAGTTAAGTTTAGAAGAGACATGCCAAACAATACCGAATTCCAGGCTTAACTCCTTGTCGGCAAATGCCGTTGAACAAGGCACTAAGCAACCTTCGCTGACGGTCTCATATTTTCTGAAACAAAGAAGGCCCCTCGAATTCCGCCTCTCCCCCATCGCTGAGTCCGGTCGTTCTGTACCGTTGTCCGTCACCTAGCACGCATCCTAATCTAGTATGCAGCGGTCGCCGAAGAGCAGACACACATTCCTCTGCAGATGGTATTGCAGAATGTCCTGCAAATCAGAGTTGCGGACGACCAATCATTTTCCTCGAAGGTCTGCAGCGCGTAGTTTCGCGGAGCGACCCACACATACTTGAGTACGACCCCACAGTTCGACCGGAGAAAGGCGTTGGCCTCGCCCGTTCCATGCACGATAGCTAGCAGCAGCCAGTTGACGGACAATGCGGCACATGCCAGCAAGATAGCGAGAACTCCGATGGCGAAGGGGCTGAGCCGAACCGGGTGCCGTTGCCAGCCGCGTACGGCGGTCAGGTGGGTGTCGAGCTGCACGCCGTCCTCGAGTATGTTGCGCGGGTACATGAGCCCCTGGTAGTAGACGACGGTGCAGCGGAATATGTCGGCGATGCGCTGCCCCTCGACCTCCTCCCAGTTGTCGTCCGTCCGGGGCTTGTCGGGGTTCGGCTTAATTCCGCGGTTCTCCGGCCTATACCGCTTGATCATGGGGAAGACGGCGAGCATGATCTTCGCGCCGCGCAGGAGGTGGTGCCTCGCCATGCGCCGCTCCCGCTCGTGATCCTGGGCGGTCGCCGGCGGGATCGGGTAAAGGGCGTTGAGCTTGTCGAAGTCGGCGGGAGGGACTGGCAGGTTCTGCTGGGTCTTGTTCGCCGCATCCTCCCACGCGGAGTAGAGCCTTTCGTTGACATTCTTGGACTCCCTGTAAAGCGCGACGTCCGCTTGCTGCTCGATGGGATAGTCCATGCGCGCGCCCGGAGTTGCCGAGAGGACATGGAAGATGGACGGGGAGATGGCCATGCAGACCTGCATATAGGCAGCGATCGAGATGAGCATGTGAAGCTCCTGGTAGAAGTGGCTCAGGTTGGTCTGGTGCTCCTCGGTTTGCTCCCTGTAGATGTCCAACAGGTTTATGAGGGGTTCGAAGATGAGGGCAGTTCGCCAAGCTAAGTCGTCGACGTCACCCCAAAACCCAGACGGCACGAACAGTCCCTTCAACGCCATCTTCGCCGTCTCGCTGCGGCGAGCTTTCCGGCGGTATCCTGTTTCAAAGCAAACGTTGTCAGTAGTGAAGATCTCAGAGGGAAGTGACCAACGAAATTCGATCTCGTAAGCAGAAGATGATCCTTACCTTCTATCTTGACTAGTCTCAAATCTTCTCCGTCGATTTCCCTCTTCCAAAAGTCGCTAACGCCGAAGAGAAGTTCGCTGAAGACCTTTTTCTCGATGACCTGCCCCAGGATGCCGACGATGAGCCACTTACGATATTTAGCTTGCCGAAGCAGGGCCGGCCAGCCTCCATTGTGCCGGTCCTCGTGGGCGACCAGGCGCGTGTACTCAATGAACTGGTCGTTGAAAGGCTCTTGCCAAGGGGAGCCCACATACCCAGGCTCTGCTAAGTCGATGTCACCGAACCACTTCTCCGCGAAGTCTGTTGTCCGGTTGTAGAGCAATCGATAGAGATTGATATAGTACTTATCTTCGTAATCTTCGGGATGTTGTTGGAAACCGAAACTTTTGAAGTCTATCCTCGAAGGGCGGGGATCATTCGCTAATTCTTGTACGACGTCGAACGGCTGGTCCTTCGTGTCGTCTGTTCCCCCATTATTGACCTTGTTGTCACTTCGGCCGACACCGGTACCCTCTGCGCCAGCGGCTTCGGCGACGGGCCGAGAGGGGGGTATAGAATCGAAAAGAGGCTGAAACTTCTTCTGGTGGAACCCAGCCGCCCTGGCTACTCTCAATTGCGCGCGGGCACCAATGTTTTTCGATACGGATCCAAGGCCAAAAACGGATTCTAGGAATGATTCGCCCTCTGGGGCCTGGACTGTGGGCGCAATCGGTCGGGGAGTGCCGGGTTGAGCTGTGCTTGCCCCAGGATTCGGGACGGCTGGTGGGTGCGGCGCATTCACCGGAAGGATAGTGATGATGGGTTGAGTAGACCCAATGTAATCAAGGGCATCTTGGGGTATCATCCCGAAATCGGCGGCACCACGGATCATCGGATAGATAGCCTTCATATAAGATCTCTCGTCCCTCGGATCCTGGTAGTGCTGGTTAACTCCTGCATGTTCATATAAAGCCATCATATCCTCGAAGTTAATAAGGATGCGGGCCAATGGGGCTTCCAACTCCTTGTTCGTGTCAGCCGCCGCTTTCATTATGCCGATAAGCTCTCGCAGCTGCTCTCGCCGCTCAGCCAGGTAATACGCCGGCCATGTCTTATCCTCCGGTTTAGCCCGCTGTGACTCTCTCCATGTCTTGTAAACCTGCCACTCGTGGCCAAGGTTGTCCAGCTTTACAATGTGGATATTGTGCTCTTTAACAATATGCTTAACGAGCCCTCTGGCAAGCCTGGCCGGAGACTTGGTTGGTCGCTTCGGCATGCTGGACGACTACCGTGTGAGAGGTGTGGTATGTGGCTAGAGCGGTTGAGAACAATATAATCATAGATTAGTGGATTCGAAGGGAAGACCACACAATTGCGGCGCTTAACTTGATAAGTAGATGGGCCCGAGTAAAGGAAATGTCACACTTAGTCAGGGCAAGTTAAGAGGTGTCCTTTCCGACCAACAAGAGGTTAAAGAAAGAGGGGCAAGCAAGCGTCCATAGGAAAAGTTGATAGAAAAGCGCCAGCCGAACAAAGGCTGTGAAGTCTACAAGGGGTTTCGAGCGGGTACTGGTGAAATAGAGAGTTATTTAGACGTTTCCGTCGTCTCGTTACGGTTCCGGGGGCATGGCCGAATCCAGGCATTCAAATGTTGAAAGGGGGCAACGCAACAATCGCATCTACCAAAGCGATAATAATTGAAATGGACCACATCCATACACAATATTTGAATGAAGAGTGAAACAGACCAGAGTCCGTCAAAACAAGTAAGACATTGAGAAGACTAGCCTATTGAGTCTGTAACGCATCTAAATGACAGTTTTGCAAGTCGCCAACAATGAAAGAAAAGGTTACGCTAATTACAGGGTATCAAGTACAACTGCGCCTGAAGACTGACATAACGAGAGTACCCTTGTTCCTACCGACTATACATCCTGTCTCGTAAGCCTGGTAGATTGTCGAGCCATCTAACGGTTCACATGTCCGTCAATCTCGTATAAGGGCTGGTTGGGATTTAGGGGCTGGTTGGGATTTAGGGGCTGGCTGGGATTTAGGGACACGGGCGGCCCTTGAACATAGGAATTCCCGGTAGGCTGTGGTGAGACAGGTGATGCAGTCGACTGCTGTGGATTTGTGTGCATGCTCTGCGGAGGATTGCCCGAGTTTGGATAATATACAGGATGGGGTTGCTGAAGCTGAGGTTGCGTTTCAACCTTACCACCACCCGGAGCCGCATGAGACGACGACCCGAGCGGCATGCAGTGGAGACCAGCTTTGCGGTGGCGGTGCAGCATAACGCTGTGAATCGAGAGAGAGACGATGTAGAGAATGCTGAGCAAGGCTTAGTATCCGTCCCCTATTGGCGCATATCCGCATGAGACTTACAATTCGAGACCCCCTAGGCCAGCCGCTCCAGCGTGAATTCCGGAATCTGACACGACCATGTTAGCATACCCTGTCTGCCATACGTAAACCTATGAGGGTTTTTTCTGTCCCGCATGCGCGCGGAAAGGTCTTCTACGGCATCTGCAGTGTTCTGGTGTATTTGCGGATGTCAAGGGTAGCCTACAAGTTAAATAAACAGCCATCACATAGTCGGAGTATCCATAGTAATCAGAATAGCTCGAACCATAGTAATCAGAATAACTCGAACCACCGTAATCAGAATAACTCGAATACAAAGCTAGGAGTTGAGCTACTGTGGTGGCAAGCACGGCGAACGAGGCCAGCCAGAAGACGAGCAGAAAAATGTCGAGTCCTAGAACGGCCCAGTAATTGTAAGCCTCCGGTGGGCCGAAGTGAGCGACGAGACAGTATATCGAAGCGATCAGTGTGGCGATGGCCTAGGAGCTGTTCAATTATAAGTGTCCTGGCGGCTGTAACGGGGAAACTGACAGTGAAAAGCATGAGAGAATTTCCTGAGAAAGCGAACATAGCAACTCCATAAGCACACAAGCCCAAGCATATGAGTCCGATGACCAATTGGACGATGCGAATGGCAACGAAGCCTCTGGGGTAGAGAGGGATATGCTCCCTGCCAGCGGGTCGCTGGTCGGAGTAGGTTTTCGGCTGCTCCATCTCTAGTCGGTAGCGGATCGTCGATGGTGGATGGAGGAGTAGAGCTGGCTTCTGGTTTTTTGGTCAAAGTGAACCTCGCTTGGTCGTGAACAGGAAACCCGTAGAAGTAGGATGGTCAGGACGTAACACCAGCGGGCACGGGGGTCACCCCTTTTCATATGTGAAAATGCTTCCCGAAAAATGCTCATTAAGCATGATGGACGCAGGCGCCCGAATCTCAGCCATGGCTTGCCAAGACGTCTAAGCTAGGCAGGCTCTGGACATAATAGTTGGAGCGCCTTTGAGGAAGTCGATGACCTGAAATACGGAGATTTTGAATAAGTCATGTCCGACCCGACAGCTATATTTGATTGCTCAAACAAAACACAGTGCTTATTTGGACGTCTTGGAGAAGGAGCCTCTATTGGTGTATAAAGATTATAACAGCGATGGGATACACGTAGGAGGTCAGAGGTGGGCTCAACCATCATGACCAGTGCCTGCTGCGCAACAGAGCATAGCAAACTGCAGCCCAATAAGCCCAACAAGGCAGGCTCATTTTCGCAGCAGTGCCGTGGATATGGGCCGCTAGAGCGAGTCTGCATGATATTCATGCACCCATTATCACCCGCCCAAGAATCAGGCCCTCAGGGCATACGGCAATGGAAATGCGCTGGACTCGAGCAAGACTTTGCCCTCGACGAGCTCTTACGCAGAAGTATGGGCCCACGCTATTGAGGAAACAAGTAGCGTGGGCTGAGGCGCTCATAGTCCTTGTCGGGCTGAGACTCCATTTGGAAAAGATCTGGTTCAAAGTAAAGCCGTGGTCGTGACTGGTGGCTTATGGGGCGGGAGGTTGTGGAGACATGCAGCTGAAAAGGAGTATCAGCTGATCCCTGTGCTCGACCCAACATACTAGACTAGTACTAGCGTGCATTCGGCCAGCCTCTTTTGCTGGGGGAGGGACGAAGATTGAAGCACACTCTGACGGTGAGAGCATACCCTCGTTTGTACCGCAGCAGTCACAGCAATAAGGTGAAGAAACAGGCGATCGAATGACGAGTTGACTGAAGCAGAAGAGACATTGCGTGCATGAGAATAGGCGTCAACTAGTAGGTTTGGTCGTGGGAAAGTCAACAGAAAGTTCAAGCTCCACTAAAACACTTAGAGCAGCTCAAGTTTGGTCCCTTGGGGCTGAACGATTGCAGGAGCCCGAGGATTGATGTAGCAGGCAAAAATATCAGAGGAATAAAGACGACGCGCAAAGCAGTCACCCTACATTCGCACCAACATATAGCTTAGCGCCTGGGCCCTCTAACGACAGTGCAGGTGAAGTTACCGACATTTCAGAATGAATCGGGTTGAGAGCATCCGCCTATGAATATTCTTCTAAACGTTATTATTAGGACATCTTCAGACAGAATGCTTCCAGCTCAAGAAAAGTGATGTAATGAAGCTTCTATGACCGTCATATGGCGGCCGGACTAGATATATAAAGACCGCTGATGCCTTTTGCTGTCCCGTGTCTAGTCCGTAAAATCAAGCGCCAGAAACGGTGTATCCACCAACCCCCTTTTTCCCCTTCCGGCCGCTGAAACTATCACGCAGCATAAGAATGCAAATAAAGGCAGGGCGATATTCAACATTTTGAGTCCCGGGCCAGGTGAGTTCTAGGTATTCCAAGCCGATTGCGTATCGCCTATACTCGACAATGTGGCCTTCTTCCGTCACCCCTCAGCTCCCACTCCATAACCATCTGTTTCGTTTCTTACTCTAGAATTTCTATGGGATCCTAGCTCCTTCAAGGGGTTCCTCCCTCTTGTGCATTCTGACAAAGGTGCATGAGCTCTCAGATGGATGCTTTAACACCGCGCTCCAGAATGAACTCGATATCCGAGATAGGGCTGAATACCCGTTAGATTTGTATCAAGTGGCCGGGTTGAAGGCGTAGGATTACGCAGCTCTATATAGGCAAATGTGTGAGTCATCTACTTTCCCCTATTCTAAATCCTATTCTAACCCTTATGCCAATCCTGTTCTCGCTAGCCCGCTCCATATAGCGCTCCGACAGTACTTGAAAGGATTCTCCGATGGACCAACAGTGCTGCGAGATGCGTCCCGCGCTCAAACAGGCCGGCAACGGTGAATGATGCAGCCCCTTTAACTATGATCATCATGCAGAGGATCAGAGAACGGCGGAACTTGACTCTGACCAAATGCTCCCAGTGAAAAGTCAGATGGGAAGCTTTATGCGGTCTGCTGAATCGATACCCATCAGGAGATGGAAGTCTTCGAAATAAAATGAGAACGAGACGCGGTAAGCATAGAATGCCGATGCGATGGGCGTACGTGCGTGGGATTGTGAATGTGTTAAAGGGGTGAGGGGTTGGTTCCAACAGATATTTGACCTTAGTTACCTGCTTTGTAGCAGCATTTAATCTATAGGCTTTTCGCATAGCGGGTATCCAAGAAGGTTCACACTCACCCCCGCTGTACATCAGCTTCATGTCTACGATAATGGACCAGTCTTCGAAGCACTCCGCAAGTACTCCCCATTTCCGCACTTTATCGTATTAAGCCGGTTGACGACGGGGCCAGGTAGGCTGGCATCTTTGGGTTATGGGTCAGAACTAATTCAGCTAAATAGACGTTTATGTGAACTACTAAGGGGAAGAAGCAACGTATCTATCCTACCTTTCCCGTACCCTAACCGGTAGAAGACGATGTGCTTTGTCATACCGAATAAGATTAACGCGCGAGCATAAATAATCGACATGTTAGAATTCCGACAAAATAATAACCTTTACCCCTAAACCTGGATGCCTTTCCGGGAGGATGCGCCGGCTATCAATTCTCATCTTGGTTGATCGTGAACCAGCACGCCAGCCAATATTCTGGCCATATCAGCTCCTGGCTTGAAGGAACTCTAAGCACTGGTTCCGTCAAAGTACTCCGTCATATAGTTATCGACCTGGTTGAAGAATCCCGAAGCCTCATGAATCAACGTTCCTCTCCAACAGCCCTGGATTGCCGACTAACGAGGCAGACATGACAGCCTCTTATTCGTTGACGCCGTATTGAGCGCGGTTTTCACGTTCTGGTAGAAGTTTCTACCACTGGCGACATTCTCGCTCGCGTACGTAGCCTCCCAGATGGTAACACCCCCAAAGTTACTGCGGCAGTAATACGCATTAGCCAGGTTGGCGGTCTGCCGGACCGTCAGCTCGAACCAGGGACTCGCGACTTTCGCTGATCCCGGCAGCCCCAGGTTCACGCGGGCGTTCCTGCTGTAGGTGCCCGCGACGATGGTTATCCAGGCGTCGTACGTGAAGCCCGTGGCGCCGAAGGCCCCGCCCAGGACGTACTTGGGGTTGGCGTCGGCTCAGCGCCGCGCAGAGCACCGCGCCGTGTTGTAGAACTGCACGAAGACCATGTCGAAGCTCGTGGCTCGGAGCGTGTCCGCCATGCTGGCGTCGGGGACCACGCACTGCGGCGACGCCGTGAGGTAGAAGGTGCCGGGCACGGCGGCGTACAGGGAGCGCAGCTTCGTCGCCAGCGCCGTGTAGCCGGCCGAGCCGTCCGTCGGCGGATGCTCGATGTCCAGGTCGAAGCCGTCGACGGAGAAGCCGGCGTTGCTGCCGGCGTAGTCGAACGGCCGCGGGAGGCCCTGCTTCACCCTGTTGCCCTGCCGCGGCCGGAACATATACCAGAGCTGCTTGGCGAGGTTTTCCCGGTCGACGGCGCCCCTGAGCTGGTACGCGGTGGTGCCACCGCCGAGCGACAGCAGGATCTTCTTGGTGCTCGTCTGCCGGCAAGTGTACATGTCGCGCTGCAGATTCGAACACTTCAGGAGGCGGTTATTGGTAGGCTTGCTCTGCCCGCCGTACCCAGGCCCCGCGTACGTTTCAGCCTAGCACTGATTGCCAAAGTCTATGCCGGGGTAGCCGTTTGCTTGCTGCGGGAAGAGGTGGACAAGCGAAAGGATAATGACATCGATGCTCGGATCCGCGCAGTACTGGGCTCAGGCGCTTTTGGTTTGGCCCTTGCCCCTGTCGTTGTCTTAGGTGGACTGTGTGGCGTACTTCGGGTGATACGAGCTTACATAGTATAGAACGACGTTATTCTTGGAAGCTGCGCTGAACACTCCCAGAACGACATCATATAAGGCAAGGGACCCTACGAGAAACCCGAAGAGGCGTGTCATGCGGCCAGATGGTAGTACGGTAGCAAACGAAGCTCGGAGAAGCGGGAAATGAAATGAGATCCGTTGTTAGGGCGAGCAACGTACCGTTATAAAATCAGACATTCACCCCTGAGGTTGTCTCAAGCATTAGAATGGATGATGCCTCCTCGACGTCGCACCGTCAAGCGGGTTTAGATCAACAATAGCCACGCCAGTAGAACCAGTCTCGAACTTAAACAAATATTATTTGTGACCAGTACCTTTCTGCAACTATTATTCGTGATCTGACTTCCTGATTCATCTGTCCACGCAGTTTACTTAACAACATGGCTCAGCAGCCGATTCAAGCCATTAGTTGGACGGTCCTAGCCATGATTATTTTTTTTTTAAATCGGGACGGCCTTGTTCCATAATGGCCGTATCGCAACATTGAAACAAGGTAGCGACTCGAGAATTGGCAATCAGGGGGCCATAATAAAACAGGGTTGGGTAGTCCAGCGGTAGGGTAGCGCAAAACATATTCGGAGCAGTGTACTCTGGGCGCAAACCGAATGGTTACAACGACTGAAAAGCCCCTGTTAATGATATGCGTCGTGTATCTCGGCTGTCCGTGTTCCTACGCGATTACAAGATTGCCGCATGGCAGTGTAGATCTTGACTAGATGTGAGACAAGCGACTGTGAAGGCTTCTAACACCCCCTCGAGTTTAAGGGAATCCAAAATAGAGGCTTGGATAAGGCAACTGTTAAGTATAAGGTGGTCTAAGCTGTCGAACATGAAGCTTTAAGAGTCTAGTAGTATCCTTGCAGCTTTATTGAGATAAACATAAGCTATGTTGGGAGAAAATACCACAAGACAGTCCTATTTGCGTGGGTATATATATAAGTGCGTACGGTGTTCTTATACTGAATTACCTAAGCTTAAGCCTTTAAGGGAAAACAGAAGATTTTAAGAGGAGCCATCACACCTATATTACCAACGCGAAGATAAAGTGATCCGATCCATATGCAGCTCCGGGCCGAAGGTCATAGCAACCAGCCGCGCCAAGCAACAGCTTAGTTGCACCATCTCATCCCATAGACGAAGCCATTAAGCGCCATATTACCATGCTATTTTAAGCTGTGCTTAGCACTCCGCAGAGGTGGGTAGCAGATCCATATAAAGAGGAGACGACCGCTTACCTCCCTCGTACAAAATCGTACGATATTTAATTAATTCCTGTTTATGGATGCGAAGTCCCAACGGGACTTTGGACTGTTGTCCAGTGTATGGCATATCCTGGTATTACTTACATAGCCGACGCAAGCAATGAACCCGTATTACTCCTATTTCACCCATATATAAACTGTCACGCTGGACGCAAATACATATAGACTTGCTACCCCAATGTTTGGCAATGCAAGCATGCATGCACGTCCAATAACCCAGCACAGGACCAGATCAAAGAGAAGGAACAAAAAAGACCAAAAAGTCTTATACGAGGGGGCCGCTTAAAGCGAATAGCCCACAATACAAGGGACGGAGACCGCGCCACTGGTTCAATAACGAAACACACCGGCCCCAGTGCTTGATTTTATCTCGGCCTTAAGTAACAACGAGACGGCGGCGCCAGTGGACCCAGCGCGCCGGGTCCGTTATCAACCGACATAATGGCGCCTTGGCGGCGTAGCGCCTTCGCCGTTAATACATCTTTGCCTCGGCTTGTTATTAACTAAGTCGATACGTGCTTATTTACATATTACGTACTGGTACGCGAGCTGGGAGCTTGTGTGCGGGCGGCCTAGAACACGATCGTCCGATAAGACCGTCGCTCGGCTCATAGGATATCTAGGGGACCGGGCCGGACTAGATGTGGATAATCCTCCTGCACCCGGGTGGTAGCCAGTATACGTAACTGTAGGGAGAGAAATACGATTCACCATAACTGCCTATCTAGATTACTCATAGTTGTCGGTTTCAATCATGCATCACGGGTGAACGGCAGTGAGGCACGTGCGTAAATAGATATATAGTCCCACATCACTAACGCGGACCAGGTCGACGTCCGAGGGAGAAGGGAGAGAGAGTCAACATTTAAAACAGACCAGCAAAGTGGCGGTTTTATTCTTAGCGAGATCTTTTTGTCCTCGTCGATGCTTTGCCTCGGCTCTCTATGACTACCATAGCCAGCGTTCACTCGCGGCATGCCTTGCTACTTGCTTGCTTGATCCCGGGTCCGCCTGCCCGCCGTAGAAGAGGTCTGTGGCTGCCGATGAGAACGAATAAATATCGAAGATGCTTTCTCTGATTCGTATATGCGTCTCTCAGCTAAGCTAGGCTGCGCAACGCCTCCCGCACACCGGCCGCTAGTCAGGCCCAGCACGGTGTCGTCCTGTTCGTCTGCTCTTCGCTTCATGCCAAATACCGGCTGTCCGTCCCGCCGTCCCTCGTATGCAATGATGTGTATAAATGATCCTAAACGCCGGGCTTGAGAAAGAGGACCTTCCCTCTCTCTTTCTGGCCTATCCCAACCTTTAAAAATTCGAAGTGTATGCTATTCCGCCTCCGTCCCGAGGACGTGTCCTGATGCGCCGTTGGTTTTTCCCACAATGACGCCGACGAAAGAAAGAAAAATAAATTTTTGATGAGCGATGGCTGACAAGAAGCGATCATAGCGGGCGAGTCGTCGTCCGCCGGGTAGATACAAGGCGCCCTTTCTTGCGCCATGAAGATATGTATGCGAAGATAGTTGTATCAATTAACAAATGAGAGTAGTAGTCGGTGGATCGTGCCCAGACGATGGGATCTCTTAAGGCCTAGCTCAAGTGAGCAGACATGTACTGAGATGTTGTCTGTGTAGTAGCATACTCTATATGATAGAGGAGGTGCTGGCAAGGAGTCGATGTAAGGAAGTGGTAAATAGATAATAAGATGTTGACTTTATCTCGCCGACGGGTCTCTCGGATCGTGGTATTGGTTCCGCCGGCTGTTCTCATCACGGGCGGCCGCCCACTCAGCATTGCCGGTCTGCCGTCCGGGCCGCTCGGCGGGCTGCTTATGGTCGTCGTTGGGAGAGGCTCGAGTGCGGACTTCTCTTGGCGGAAGCGCCGGTGATGGTACATTTCTCGGAGTAGTCCTGGGGACCATCCTGGTCACCGCCTGGGTTATAGAATTGATGACGTATTGCCGCAGTTCTCGATCTTCCCTCTGGTCTTCCTTCTCCAGCCTGAACCGGGTGTCCTTGTCCATATTCGCGCGCCTTATACCTTTGACTTCTTGCATGATGTAGAGCATGACTTCCTCGGGACACTTATTCCTCTGGAGGGCATGCTCGGTCTTGCGTACGTATCTCCGCGTGACGTCGGTCGCGCCGTCTATGCTGAAGGCGATGCAGTATGACATCTGCTTTCCCCAGCCTTCCGTGTACAGCCGCGGATTGTCCCACGCCTCCTCGCAGGCGTCGACGTGTATCCAGCGTTGCTTGTGTTCCGAGTAGACCTCGGTCCAGACGTGGTCCTCGGCGTTCCACACCCAGCGCACGCGGCCACCAACCGCACGACATAGCATGCTGAAGCAGTTGGCCCATTCTCCGACTCGGCCACGTCTCGTCTGTAGTAACCGCCAGACGTCGCTATACCTGGGAAACCGCTCGTGACCCCCGCACTGCGAGCATTCGTACAGCTCGGTCCGCAACGCGCCACAGGCGTTTTCTTCGGGCGTCGGTCGGGTCAAACCCTTGGCTACTGTCGGCGACAGGCAGGCCGTACATGGCGGGTTGTTGACCCACGTGAAGAAGGACCGCCTGAACCACCTGCAAGAGTCAATTGTTAGAATCGAGCGTCGACCATCACTCTGGCCGCGGTCGGCACACCATGGTGACGGGATAGGAAGGTGGGCGGATTATTTACCGTAATAACGCGCGAATGACACAGTCTTGGTATCCCCATTCCGGTTGTCGACCGTCACCCATACTCTCGGCCTGAGCCTGCAGCACTTGGCTCTCCTCCTCGGCCTCGCTGTATATCCTGTCCAACGGAATCGTCTGTAGTGCCTCGTCCAGGAGCCCGGGATTCTCATACTTTGTCGGAGTTAGTGATAGGGATAGTATAAGGTTGCGAAACTTCTGCGCTTCTTTATCGTTTGGGGCAGGGGGGGTCGGCATCATAGGAAGATTGCGTAGGGATGAGTAAGATGGTGGAGTGGGTGGTTCATCGTGACGTCCATGAGACGTGGTTGGTCTCGCGGAATCTGAAGATGACGAGGCAGCGCGGAGATTTGCCGACGATGCTCGCTCTCTAGGTGTCGACGGTGAACCGAGTCGTGATCGTGCGGATCGGGATTGCTCGATGTCGCTTATTCGTTTTTCTCGTAATAATTGCTCGAACTGAATGCGCAAGCCCTTAGCCCAGTCCTCGCCGTATTCGCCTTGGTCGTTCCCAGGACTATTGTCGCGAGCGGCCATCGTCTCGGGGTCTCGCAATTTTGCTGATGAGATTGTTTCTCGGTTCCGCTATGGAGGACGTCCAAAAGGAATAATCACCCTGTAAGGAATGTACCGGGACAAACGTCTCCGGGTGGAAACAGGATTCAATTAGAAACGGTGGACGAAGACCAGATCCAGACTCGGTCTGATCTGGGTAGAGCGACGATTCTGGTATGGAAACTGCCTTGCTTAACAGCAGAGTACTGGCAGGCTGCGGTATCCCACTGAAAAGCCGTCGTCCAAGATGGAAAATAATGAGCGAAATTGGGGTCGTGCTCCTGGTCGTGATTCGGTAATGAAGACCACATTCGCTGGGCTTGACTACACCAAAGTCCGACCGCAACACAGTTGAAATTGTTGCTTCATCCAGCTTCCCTCGAGATAAGAATGATCTGATGGATATGGGTGGTGTTGTCGTCCCTAATCTCCTCTCGCTGCGTCTAGAACGAATTGGCGTATCGTAGTCGTAATCCGGGGTAAGAAAGGCGGGAGGGAGATTGCCGGATGGGTTAGTGTCTCAGGGGGATGACACGACGACGACTACGACTACGACTACGACTTCGATATCGCCGAGATGTTTTGGTGGCGAATGGAGGCTATGAAATCGCCGATTAGGTAGGTAGGTAAGTGAGTTCCAGTTAGGTTGAGGACGTAGGGGCAACCGTTGCACTGTTGTAATCAGTTTAGTAATTAGGTTCAGGGCCAGGCAGTGTCACAGGCGGGGATGGCTTTTGTCTTGGATGGCCGGTTGTCGAGATAATGGAATATTGAATACATACGATACAACTACACCAAGACCACCATCGAGGTTCCGAATCTTTACAGAAACCTCATGAACTGGGTGGGTTCGATGGGATGCGTTGCCTTGCTGCTGGTGTTCTGAAGAGTAAAATCCCGATTATGAGGAATGGCAGGGGGGAAGTCCAGCAAATAATCGGCAGGTAAAGAAAGGCACAGGTTGTAGGTACCTATGATACGGACATCAGAAACTGCGATATCGATTTGCAATGAAGGTACAGTCTCACGACAAAAAGGCGCTAGAGGTACAAGACTGGAGGAAGGAGGGCGAGGAGGCACATGGCAAAGGTTGCGTAGGCCTGTCTCCGCCCAGGTCCGGGTGCGTCGTGTACTGTCGGATTCTGTATTGTCGGATGGTCGAATTAGGACCCTCTTTTCCTGACCTGAGTTGACTTGAGACGCAAGCAAGCCCTCATTTCGTGCGCAATGTAAAATAGTAAAAGAAAATCAACTACATGAGGGGGCATAAAGCCGACCGTGTTAATTATGTGAGAAAATGCCATTTCACGGGCAACGTAAGCCTGTGAGGAAAAGGGACGGTCGAGACTATGGCAATGTGGAAGTCGAATCGGGCGGAGTGCGAATTCAGAGATCTTGGCGGTTATTGAACGCGCGTACTGCGGAAACATGTAACCAATCAGATAATACCATTTTCAGTCAGGCCCCTTCTGGCCGCCCACCTAAGTCCACTTGTGCAGTCAGTCCTGTCACTACCCCGTCTCGTACATTACAAGATTTACATGTATAATAAGTAGGGACCTACGTATGCAAGAGGCATACCTTCTGCATTCTGTTGAATGAGTGAGAAAAAGAAGGCCAGCCGAGAGATGTCAGAATATGGATATCAATGAGGATATATATCTATTATGTTTTCGTCGAGGGCAGACTTACAACTCGTCAATTACAATATCTGGCCATTTCCATCTACGTATACAACTTTTTATGTATCGATATGTATTCTCTGCCCGAGATGCTTCAAGTCTGGAGCTGCCAGGTGCTGTCTTGTGCCCTGCGTGTTTGTACCGCGTACCACGGGTACCAGGTAGCAAGAAATTCTCCGCCCAAAAATGTCTGACTGTCTACTAGCCTCATTATGGGCCGACATTTGCATGCGCTTATCATCTTTAGTTGTCTATCATCGACATCGGTTGCGCAATGTCTGTCAATCCCTCATTGCGCAACCTGGCTTTTCACTGTATGGGCCTATAAGCGACAATAGATTTTCCCATCTTGCATCCATTACGTGTATCATAGAATACAGTAGCAGAGCCGAAGGGCAGGGGCAAGGGGGGTAATGCCGCTATCAACTGCTTCATACATACATGCCCCCAATGTGTTCATTCAAAAAAGAACCAAAGTCGCATATCCGCCATCAAACTCATACCACCATTCCGCGATGCAGAATCACCTGAGCATGCACATTAGGGTCTATATCATATATCGTCTAGGTACTATGACGAGTCCTTTCCAATTCTAGCCTTCTATTCGCTTGCTACTAGTGAGGTGGGCTGTAGGTTTTTCACCCCTCTCAAGAGGACAGTATAAATACACAACTGGATTTCCATTACATCATCTTAGGATTGATTATTACTTAGACAGGTACCCTGCCTACCTATCTGCCCTACACAGATGGAAAATATAAAAATCCCCAAGCCCCGACTCATGCCTGATGAGAACCTGCTCTAGGAACAAAAGTCCTTGCGGAGTCGACGATGATTGGTTAGCATGAAGGTGTGAGGGGAGGCGATGACGAGGCTTCGCTCATATAAGAGTTGTGGCTGACGCTACCTAATCGGGCTTAGACAGCCAGATACCCCAGTCAGGTATCGGATTCAAAATAGGCTGCGGCAGCCGCAAAGCTCAATGCTGGGCCGGCTGCGGTCTCATGGTCTCATTACCTACTTAAGGATGTAGATACAGCAAGATGGTGGTGATACTTTTTGTGTCCTCGTAACACTCGGCGTACACTCTCCTATGTCTTCACTCAACTGCTTAGTCGGGGTGATTATAAACTACAGTGACGTAGATCTCTGTTTCATACTGCGCTGCAACTCATGTTTCGGACCACGATGGTGCAAATATCATCGTTAACGTCATTTCTCGGTGGCAGTATGCCATATGCCCTGATCCTTCAGTCTCCTTTCCGGCCTCCGTCTCGCTTACCACAGCCTAGCATTGGCTCTTCCTTTCGGCTTATCACAATTGCCCCGCGCGGTGTTACAGTTACCTGTCGGTTGAAGAGAGCATCTCCGAACAGGGAGCCCGTCACCAACCAAGTGTCTCTTATAATTCCTGGTTGCCTCCTGCATTCCTACATCGAAGAGCAGACCCTTCGAATAGAACCCCTCTCGTGGACGCTTTCCCGGACTCCCATCTCCATTAACCTGAAGATGTCACGGATACCGTGCATACCGGAGTCCGCAGGGTTGGATAGCCGCGACTACCCTAACAAAGGTACTCGAAATCCGTTGTTACTAGCCAGATCAGTAGCCCAGACGGCTTGGCTCGATCCTGTACGCGTCTCAAGCCACGTACTCTCCTTCAAATTTAGCCGCAAGTTCTCGAGGTATCCACGAGAGCTAATTGACGAGCCTCGAGACACTGCTCAACGCTTTCTTTACCTTTTCGACGATCTCACTCTATCGTCGTCTGGTAACGTATCTCCCCACATTCAAGAGTTGGCATTGCTGTCGATCACGTGCGGGTCCGGATACTCCCCAGATTTATGGCTCGAGTAGCAAAAGCCGGACCCCAATGGCTTGCGCGTCCTTGTCTGTCCATCTTTCCGTTGTGCATTCAGAACTTCGTAACTGTCTCTGGAACTGCGAGCTTGTTGTATCTTGTCCGACAGCGAGAATATGTCACTTCAGCGCTCCCGTCATCAATGCCTGCCTTGTGGGATCCAAATTTGGCTATAACAAAAATTTTACTTCATCTCCCTGCGGGTTTATGCTAACTGGTTGATAGCTGCTTGGACTCATTCTAACCTGTGTTACCCGTAGGAGTTCTCGAGTAACCGGGGCTCATTTGAAACGTCCCTGTGTAAAGTCATCGGGTCGCTGGTCGCATCACTCAATCACTGTAGATTGGCCCCTCGCCCCCCATTGATTTCGTTGGGTAAGCTGGATACCTCTGTGTATTCTATGCATGCTAATATCGATCGTCGCTAGCCAACGGAGAGATATGTCTGACGTTCATGGAGGATTCCTCGACTGGCCGCCTGCCTGGGCAGAACTGGCATACTAACCCCGTCATACTAAGTAGGAAACCAGTGGGAAACCCGGGAAGAGTGGCGACATCGACGACGGCAGTAACGAGAATATCATCAGCAACATTCCAGCTCACCGCCAACTCGTCATTAGGAGGCGAGAGCGGCCGTCCCCACAAAGTTATTCATCTGATCTAGATATGATCACCCCAGATCCGCTAGTTAATCGATAAGCGGCGAATAAAAACCGGCGACGACCGGCTCCTCTAGGTCTGCCTCTCCCTTTGTCTGGTAACGCGCGTCCGGTCACTCTACTTTTCTCCACGTGGAAACTGACGGGGCATGGATTTCTATTTCCCAGCCCGGGCTGCTCTAGAAGACGCAAACAGTGCCTTGCGCGCGAGCCCCAAGAAACCAAATCGCATCTTACTGGATATCAAGGTCCCCCTCACCGCTAGGCGATGAACCAGAACGCCTAAATCATATGCTCCATTATATAGTATAATACGTGCGTCTATGTATATTCATACCGCTGTCGGCGAAATCGATATGTAGTATCTGGTCCGGGGAGGTTGGCGTCGTGTCATCTAAAGTGCGGGCGGTTTTGTCCTCCAATTCCCTACAAGTGTGACATATGCGACTCGGCAAATGACGCTGTGACTAAGTAACCGGCCTTACCATTTTGTAGGTAGGCATTAGCTCAGCTGGACTGAAAAGCAGGCCTCTCAATTCGTGCGGACTAGCTGTTCAGGCCCGAGCTCATCCAGAAGGGTTGAGCTTCTTCCGCGGCTGAACTTGGATTTACACCGAGTACCTCCCTCGGGGTATGGGCGGGGAAACGGGATATTTTGATTGAAGCCGCTGAAAATCATGACGGGTGCAGCATCCTCTGTTCATGGGAAAGACTATACGTGTGAATGTGCCTATGTGGCGCAGATTACCCAGGTCATACGTGGTGCCAAGTCAGCCCCAAGGATGACGGGTAAACCCCGTTTTCTCCGCCTACGCCTTATCCGAGACGGCGTGGAGTCGAGACCCAGGTTCTCGGGAACTTCGCCCAGCAGAGAAAAGTCCGCATGTGCCTCATTTTGCGGGTCTTACACAACGTTAGAACGCAATGATGGCATCTGCGCTCAGGGGAGCAGTCCGGAAACGTCAATTGAGACAAGTTGATTACTGTATCGTATAATGAGGCAGAGGCGAGACCGCAAGAGCGCAATGGATAACTACGGGGTACTTCCTTGCTTAGTGCAATTAAGATCATGCCTACGGAGCACATTAGATACCTAAGTAGGTTTGTATGTAATTGAAAGCTGCCTGTATGAGAGTATAGACGGTTTAACACAGTCAGATAGTGATTGAGGGCAGACTCGTCAACGGCACCCACCTAGGCCTAACTGTCACGCTAATTTAGGTGGCATTCGCTTTCCATGCCTAGACCTGGAGGCGGGTCGTACATTAGGAAGTGAATACTTACGTACTCACACGAAACCGGAAAGGAACGACTGCCGGACCACGCAAGCCCTCCTCTCCCGCGACGCCCACCCATCTTAACGTTGCACACTATGTGTATGGCCGACGAGATCCGAACTCCCAATAAAATACCGCGCGACCTTGCAGCATTTCCACGTAGTTCAGATTACCGACTCAACGTGATAGACGTCGCCTCGGAACCGATTAGATGGTGTCCAGCTGTTCTGCTCTCGGGTCTACGGTTTGCCGTATGCAATGTAAGTCTCTATTTAGGTTGGGGACGGCATCGTCCAGTATCATCAAGCCCAATCCATGGCATACCGCGGTCTGCAAGCAGTGCGTACGTACGTACGCACGCGTAACCCAGATTCCTACTGCACACGGCCGGCCAGAGGGACGTCTCGGCGGCCGGGATGCATGTGCTCCGAGACGATATGTCGCGGGGCACATCCATCTACCGCCGTTGGAACCACAATACGGGGGAGTCTAGGTGCGTCTTAGCGGCCCCCGTTCTGATTCCTCCCGCTTTGTCCATAATGATATCATCAACACCGCTCCGCGCGGAAGAGTGATGCGGCTTAAGATCATCACGGCCCGTTAGACTGTCTACGTCTAGGCTACTGTCTTTTAGTGGCATGGTTGGAGACGGCGACGGTATCTCTTTGGCCTTTCCCCCACGTCTACGGGCGCCGCGGTGGGCGCAAGGCTGAAGAAGCAAGGCTCCTCTCCTATTCTGCCCACCTTCTCCATCGCCACCAACTCACCCACTCGCAGGTGTGCCGCCAGATTTCCCTCGGTCCTATTACGGGCGGAAACGAAACCAAAGGTTGACTTAACTCTGACTCTGCATTTCCCCCCCCTTTGAGGTTAGCCGAAGGAATGCCCTCCTCGTCAACACAGGCTCGAGCCCCCTGCTCATGCACACGAGCAGGGGCGGTCACCCAGTGAGTCGACTGCGTGCCAAGCGTAACGTGTGGGCCCGACACCGCGATGGTTACATGCACAAAGAGTGAGTGAGTACTTAGGTACGTGCACACATATATATGCCCTTTGTCGAGCTAGGTCCGAAAAAAATGAGGGCGCGATGAGGTGGAGGAGTTCGATGCCGCTTCCACGTTAGGCCGCGAAAGGCCGCGGGGAAGGAGACGCGTCATCACAGCTATAAGCAGAATTAAAGTTGTCCGCGATCGGATGTGCCTTATGCGGGACCTCATTAGGCATTCTTTGCCGGTGATCGACTGGATTGTGGGTTTGGCTGGAGGGAGAAGGCCGGTATGACGTCTTCCTATTTGGTTGGCATGGGTTTGGTAGATAGATGCCCGACTCCGTCGGAATGAGGGGAACGCCTTTCCATGGTATGTTGGCGTGCTCACAGAGGATTCTGAGTAGTGGTGGTATCACAGTCCACTCATACATAATATTGCGATGGCCGTGCAGCAGCGTACGCGCACTACTACTCCTTCTCGTCTGGTAAGCAACCAAGCGACCGCAGTAAGGGAACTAGCTCCTCTGCACTCTAAGCAGCGACTCCCAACGTCTACTATACCGTTTAACCTCGCTTTCGAGATATTATGGCCAGGAGAACCTAACCGGCCCTCTAGCCTTGTCCACATGTCTTCATGAAAGCCTACCCCTCTACTTACACTATAGCTTGCCGTCAAGGTTAATATCGCAGCGGGCGAAGCGCAGATGCGTGATATGAGTGGGCTTGGTTTTATTTTTTATTTTTTATAAAAATGGGGGGGGGGGGTTCTAGTGCACTACCTTCATAGCCAGAGATCCAGAGATGTAGGGCGCTGATGCTGTTACGTGCCTTGCTTTTGTCGTCTTCATTTTCGTATGGGCAGTACTGGATGCCGGCGGGATCAAATATGTAGACGGGCAGGGCACCTGACAGATGAACCGCAAGCTTGCTGGGAAATTAACGCTTGCCCATTTGAGACTACGGCGCCTACCATATATATGTGTGTAACGCCTCACTACCGAGCATTACATTTACTCAAATTTTCGTATTCAAGCAGGGCGTCGGCTACGATGAGAGTGCCTGCATCCGACCGAGGCAACTCCAAAACCTGTGTCCTGAGGATCCTGCTGCGTAAGAGAGTAGATGGCACTGGTGATAGGACTGCCCATTACTTAAGATAGGCATCGCTAGCAAAATGACAATGTCCTATGGCCTGTTATCAACCGGGACTTCGTCGTATCCTAAGTCGGAATCTGCCAGCCCTATCTAAATTGGATGTCACATTTGGTGCCGGGCCAAAAGCAGAGCGCCCTCACCGTTGTCTCCCTGACAAGACAATGCCTTTTCATCCGCCCTCCCACCGTCCAATGGACCAGCGCCACCTAGGGCCACCAGAGAAACCCATTACCTCACATGTAGGAGTGGTCTGCTTTCAACCGTTCGTCGTCCCCTGATCCCCGAATCCATTCAAACAGGCGCCTTCTCGGAATCGCCGTCCGCCTTGCCCCACCTCGCAGTCTCGTCACCGCCGACCCACTCCTTCTCGACGTAGCCCAGCTCCCTCTTGACCTCGGCTACCTTGGCCTTGTCGCCCGTGTTCTTGCCCATGTTGTCGCTGAGCTTGATGGCCGGGTTGCCGGCGGCGGAGCTCAGCTTGATGACGATGTTGAGGGGCACGGACTTGCGACCCGTGGCCCGCTGTACGAAGTCGTTCGTCAGGAATGTGCCGACGCCGAAAGTCGTGCGGAACCCGGCCTCCTCGGAGATGCGCTTGTAGTGAATGCACTTGTCGATGTCGAGCGCGTCCGAGAAGACGATGGTCTTATCCCGCGGGTCGAAGCCCTGCCGCTCGTAGAACTCGCGCATCAGACGCACGAATTCCGCCGGGTCGCCGCTGTCCTGCCGCACACCCCTGAACACGTCGGCGTACATCCGAGGCCCCGTGGCCGACCGCTCGCCCCCGTCTGGGACCGGCATGTTGGGCGTGTCGGGCAGGTAGCGGACGGGCTTCTCGAAGGCCTTGAGGAAGGTTTCCGTGCCGAAGGTGTCGGTCAGAGCGATGCCCAGCACGCCCTCGCCGAAGCAGCCTATCCACCGGCGCAGCGCCTCCTCGTTGGCATTGGTGTAGTCGTTGGTGATGGCCGCGATGCCCATGAACCACTCGTGCGCCACCGTGCCGACGGGCGGGATGTTGAACCGCATCGCCAGGTGCACGTTGCTGGTGCCCGAGATCTTGCCGGGCAGGCCACGCTTCTCGCCGTCCTTGTTAGCCCGGACCAAGCCCCGTAACACCAGGGCCTGCGTGTGGTAATCCCTGCGCCGCCGCGTGCCGAACTCAGACACGATGCAACCGGCTTCTAACAGGCGCATCCCCTTCTCGTACGCCTTCTGTTCCTGCCCGTCGTAGTCCCAGTCCGTGTCCATGAACTTGAAGTAGGCCTCGGACGCAAGGGCGAGAAGAGGGATTTCATAAAGGATGGTGTCGACCCATTTCCCGCGGATCTCGATGTGTATATCGCCCAGGACATCGTCTGCGCCCGTGTCCTCGCCTACGGGACCGAATGTGGGCTTGAGTTGTTCCCTCGGCGACAGGCGGAAGTCCTTGAGGAAGTCAAGATAGGCGGGTGATAGATATGTACAGTGCTCTTTCAAGAATCGAAACTCTTCGTCCGAGAGCGAGATATTTCCTAGCTCTGTAAAATTACGTGCTCCAGTCAGCAAATAACCATGCCTCCTGGGTGGAGATCTTATCGAGAGAGAAGAACGCACTGTTGATTTGGTCGCAAAGCCAGGAAAAGGCGTTCCTTGACAGCTTCTTCTCTGGTGTTCTGTTGGTGAAGGAGTACGTGACAGATACGTCTCGATAGTATTTGAAGACGGCGCATTGCATCGTGAGCTTGTACAGATCCGTATCGAGGAAGGAGCAGACCCCCTCCGGAAAGGGGTTGGACGAATTGAAATCCATGTTGCGAGCCAGATGAGAAGTGTAGTTCGCCAGTAGCACGACCGGTAGCTCTTCTCTTCGCTTAGAGCAGTAGAAAGCCTAGACTTTATATAGTTCTTGAGACTCCTACTAGGTAGGCTGTTGCGTCAAAAGATCCAACCATGGAAAACAAAGAGGGGAAGGCTGTGGTCGATTCCTCTGTGTCAATCGATGCGTATACGGGTCTTCCTATTGCACCCCACGTATGGTTTGGTTTCCGTCGTAGTTTGCGCTCGCAGGATGTATAGGATGTGGGAACCTGCATGCGAACTAAGAAGAAATGGCTCAATCGATTGGCCAGCCCCGGAGGTGAAAACCCACAACAATGACCGCTTC
Organism: Monosporascus ibericus; assembly: GCA_004154915.1. Lineage (NCBI taxonomy): Eukaryota > Fungi > Ascomycota > Sordariomycetes > Xylariales > Monosporascus > Monosporascus ibericus. The sequence goes on along the minus strand of QJNU01000072.1, from coordinate 113,301 downwards.
CAGTATTGAAGTAGAGGCTCAAAAGTCGTCATCTGTGAACGATGGCAGAGCTTTGGTGGGGTGCTGGACCGGCGTATCAAAAAGTGACGTGACTTTAGGGGACGTGGGGTTCTATCAATTGGATTGGTGCGCATAGCACAAACCGCTCCTTAATTCAGAGCAGGTGGAGGGCAAGAACATACTATGCGATCAGGCAAAGTTTTAAAACTCTGTCAGGTACCAGTGGGTCGCGCGAGTAGCAACGGTACCCATATTAGGTGTAGCTTTTGCATTGGTAAACAGCAGGTACATGCGAAAAATTACAGCCCCTTGATGAAACGGAGGTCATTACTAGGTGGCTGTCCTAGCTCGAATACCTAACAGTATTTTAAGACTTACCCGCAACACCATAGTACCCTACATGAGAAATTTATACATACCCAGCCATATAGGTACATACATGCAGGTTGATAATCGATAAGCGATAAGGAGAGAAAAAGTTCGGCCTTGGCCCAAGCCATGGCAGCTGCAAACAAAGTGCAAAGGCTGCTCAACGAGCTCTTCTTACGACAACCTCCCATGCACGCACGCCAGCACTGTCCGAGAAGGAGGAGAGCAGTTTAATCCATAAGCAGGGTTGTGCCGAGTTCGAACGCGCCTCCCCCCTATTCATAATAATGGATATCCATCGCTGCCGTTTCGTACCCTATCCTCCCTCTGCCATCAACGCCGTCGCCTTCTCCCACCCTTATGTCGCTGGCGCACAAAAGTCCGCCCCAGTACGGTTAGCGATCGGCCGAGCCAATGGTGACATCGAGATATGGAACCCGCTGAAGGGCCAATGGCATCAAGAGATCATCCTTCATGGCGGCAAGGATAGGAGCATCGACGGGCTGGTCTGGGTGAACGAACCTGACCAGGTACTGCAGGATGGCACCAGAATGATCGGGAAGTCGAGACTGTTCAGTATTGGCTATACTAGCACCATCACAGAGTGGGACCTGGAGAGAGGATGCCCGAAGAAGCAGGCTAGTGGAATACATGGCGACATCTGGTGTCTGGCAGCCCAGCCGCTTGTCGACCCGTCCAAGAGTCGCGACAGGACCCAGGCGAACCGAATCGCCCAGACCGGAAAGAAATTGGTTGCAGGAACGATTGATGGAAGCCTGGTTCTCTATTCCATTGACGACGACGATCTGCAATTCGATAGGGTGCTAGTCAAGTCTTCCTCAAAGAAGACCAGGATGGTCAGCATGACTTTCCAGAACCGAAACGTCGTCGTCGTCGGCTGCTCCGACAGCGCCATCCGCGTCTACGACATGCGAAACGGGAACATACTGAGCAGGATGACCCTGGGCTCCGATCTTGCCGGTGGCGCAAAGGAAATCATCGTCTGGTCTGTGAAATGCTTGAATGGTCGAGATATAGTCTCCGGGGACAGCACGGGACAGGTTTGCATCTTTGACGGCAAAACCTATACGCAGGTGCAACGGCTGCAGAGTCACAAGCAGGATGTTCTATCCCTGGCTACGAGCACCGACGGCTCGACCATTGTGAGTGGCGGTATGGATCGCAAGACCGTCCTCTACCGCCAGACGAGAGGGTCTACATCAAGATGGGGGAGGGTCTGGCACAGGAGGTATCACAGCCACGATGTCAAGGCTATGGCGTCTTTTGAGGGCCTAGGGATGAGCGTTGTCGTGTCGGGAGGTTAGTACGGGCTGTGATCATGCTACACCTAAACTCAAATGCTAACGCGTGACAGGACCCGATGCGAGCCCCATCGTGTTGCCGCTACAGGAAGCCGGCATGGAGAACCATCGCACTCTGCCCTGTCTTCCCCAGGACCCGCCGTTACGGAGCGCAGCCAAGGCCAGGATGATTGTGAGCTGGTGGGAGCGCGAAGTGCATATTTGGCGATTGAGAAAACCGCTGAGCGACCTCGTAAACGTATCGGATGGGGAGTCGGTCGTCGCGAAGAACCGGAAACTCCTTGCCCGGATCCTCATCAAAGGTGAAGCCAACATCACATCAGCAGCCATCAGTGACGATGGGTCCCTACTGGTGGTGTCCACCAGCTCTGATGTCAAAGCGTTCCACCTCAAGTCTCGAGGTGATGCCCGGAAAGAGGAACTAAGGATCTCCAAAGTCGAGGTGCCCGAGGCCGTTGCGGCGCAAGGGGCAACAAGGATGCAGGTCTCTCCGGATGGGAAATGGTTCTGTCTAGTCCAAGAAGGCAGTAAAGTATGTGCATTCCGGCTGGTCCAGGATTCCGATTCGGAGGGCAAACCAGCCATTCACCCAAAGGCGATACGGTTACAACGAATCAGACGGAAAGTCCCCAAGCACATCGCATTGGGAGGTCTCGGACAATACGAGAGGACAGTGTCTCACATTGCCTTCTCCCCGGACAGCAGGATGCTGGCTGTCGCCGATTTAGCTGGCTATATCGATACTTGGGTCTTACGCGATTCTACACAAAGGCTACAGGATGATATCGACGATAGTGAGAATGAGTCAGCTTCGGATGCTAGTGAGTCTGACGATGAGAATGATGGTAATGGCATTCCTAGCGACGGCGTTCGGTGGGTGCGGAACCCGAATGGGGCTCTTATTCCTAGGTTGCATGCTGCACCAACTGTACTGTCCTTCTCAAATCATATACCAGACACTACGATACGTCCGCGAGGAGCTAGAGACCAGGAACATCCTGATGACTATATTCTCCTTGCCATCACCGCCAAGCCACAGATTCTGCTTCTGAATCCTGGCGCCGGCTCGATAACCGCATGGTCCAGAAGGAACCCCCTCTCGCGATTCCCGGTCGAATTCCGTAATATCCGCGACCTCGTCAAAGGTGCCCTCTGGTCAGGCGACCGAGTCTGGCTGTACGGGAACAACTTCCTCGTGATGCTGGATCTCACCAAAGACATCGCCGAGGCCGGTCCCGAAAGCAACCCGTCCTCTACCATGGTCACCGCTAACGGACAGCAAGGGAAGAAGCGTAAACGAGGTCCGGATACCGGGGCTGGCAATAAGATGGGGGTCGGCGCCCTGGGGCCGACCAAGGTCGTCCGCCACGTCCGGGGTCAGACGGATGAGGAGCTCTCGCTCGGCGTCCCCGCCGCCGCCGGCCCGGACCCCATGGACACGGACGCGACGAGCGGCCCGGGCGAGGAGGAGAGCGACAGTGAGGATTCGGAAGACGAGCGGCGGGGCGAGCTGGCCCTCCTCCGCGGGGCACAGGGGAAGAAGAGGGAGCCCGAGGGCGCCGGAGGCGTCGCGTTCTGGTGCACCTACAAGTACAGGCCCATCCTCGGCATCGTCCCGCTTGTCGCTAGTTGCGACGGTCCGGAGGTGGAGGGCGCGGGCGGGGCAGCGGAAAATGGGGACGCCGATCTCGCGTGCGTGAACGGGAAGCAGCCGAGGAGGAGAATGCTCGAGGTGGCTATCGTGGAGAGGCCCATGTGGGAGGTTGATATGCCGGATCGGTATTTTGCGGATGGCGAGTACGACCGGTGAGCGAGCTGCCAGCGGCTGTGGTTGGTAGGGTGAAAGGAGTGAGTTAATGGGAGAGGAGATGCCGCTGCAGGGGTGTATGTCGACGGGTGTGAGATGAGCAGAAAGGGGAAGGGGCCGCGGTATACCATACCCCGGCGTTTATAGAAAGAAACACATGGAGGTAGAAATATGGGACTTGTTCGACGTAGCTGGGGATTCATCATGGCGTAACGCATAATTACGCTCAGGTGATTGTTGGTTTGTCAGGGGTAATGAATGACCTTATGGTTGCCTACCTGAGCATGCCGGGAAGAAAACGTTATTATCCATCCATCCTAGAGGATAATGACTGGTTCATTCGAACAACGTCGTAATGAGGACGATCCGGCCCGACCCCTACTTAAAAGCCCGTAGCTCTCTCTCCTGCTGCGATACTAGAGGCAGATTCCGGCTCATCTAAGCAATCAGTTATCTGGGCTGGTTTCCATCTCCTGCCAGTGCGGGCCTCTTTTTTCCACAACACAACGCGTGTCGTTTTCTCCAATTTCCTGTGTAAGATCCGCAGGACTGGGACTCAATACCTTATGCGGCTGGTTGAGGACAGCAGTCTCTATACTCGCTTCCAAGTCGCAGATCGTTACGGTACACTTAGACGGTAAAGTATGCTGCAAGGGGCTTGTTTCCAGGAGCCGCAGCGGCAGCTATGCACCGGCCGACTGACAACTTCCACGACAAGATCACACTTGAACGATGTGCTACGTATCCCCCTTCCCACATCTCGTCTCCTGGCTCTTATTGTGAGAGTTGCGGGATTTCGCTGCTCAACGTGTCCACTTACTTACACGGAGGTGGCATAGTGAGAATTCTTCCTTTGATACCCTCAAAGGGAAAACCTTGGTGGACACCCGGATTTCTACATAGGCCACGTGCCATGGTCTTGAACTCGCTGGTTTCTGTTCTGTTTTCTCGTCGTGATGCCGTGACGTTACTCCTCCTCGAGTCCATCCACTGCATATACGCTGAAAAGCAGGTAGTAGCCCGTTGCTCTTGCTCCGTTTCGCAACGAGCACCCCAGTGGGCCGTGTGTTCGCACCAGTCGTGGCGTTGGTTTAAGTAAGGCCTACGATTATTTGTTGTCCTTTGAGATTCTCTAGTTCAGGATTGAGAATACGTATCTGATTCCACCACGAGCGGCCTTGATTGTTGTGATTCCCGCGAGCTACACGGATTCCGTGGTAGAGATTAAGACTAGAGTCACTGGTTGAGATTCAACAAGGAGGGCACAATTGAACATTTTCTGAAAATTACGCTCGGTTAGATACTCAGGCAAGCGACGTTCCTCGCCCGCCGGAACCATATACGCCCCCAGGAGGGAGCGAGACCGACACCACGGCCTCGTATCTGCTCAATTCAAACCTGCCATGCCACCATTTTGCAGAGACGTCCGATATCAGTGACGACAGACTATCTGTATTAGCATAATAAATATGTGGGAATTATCCTGCCAAGTATTTCGCTAGAATAATCCCCAGGGTTTAGGGTTATGCCAATTTTTCTGTGTCGTGGGCGTATGCCTGTCTAGGTTCGCAAGCAGCAACCGTGACCATGTCTTCCCGCCACATGACCAGTCATTCCGTCCACCACATTGCCTACTCAGGTGGTGGCGAATTTCCATTTTTTGACCTGTCGATTAAATCCACAAACTTTTAGAGATCTCTCCCTCTTGGTTGATGCGACAGCTAAGTGCCAGTTTTGGGGCTCCTCGTATATGAAACCCCAGATTCCCTTTCATGCTCAGTCAACCCTTATAACGAAACCATGCCGTTCCGTCTTCGTAGACTGGGCCCATAATAGGTGCACCCTCCTCACCCTCGCTCTCCACATCGCGAGCTGGGTAATGATAACCGTCTTCGTCATCGGTGGATGGGGAGCGGCGTTGATTCGAGTTTGTGTTAGAAGCAGGGGTAGGCTTCTTGGCCACTCCCGGTACGACCGAGTCGAGCGCGAGACTCTCGAAATGTGTTAGGTACGGGAATCTGCAAAACACCTTGCCACCGCGGTGCTTACAATCCGCTCTTTGGCATATATGCCCGTATATGCAGTTGGCATTTCTGCAGGTACCGCGCTTGGGGCAGGGCATCGACCGCGATAGTAACTCTAGTGCCGGCTTAAGATCGTCTGCGACTGGGCCATGGTCGTATTCGCAGCGCTCGTTTTCGCACGATCCGGCTAGGTGTTTGTTGTTGCAAAGCTTTCTATACTCGGAGCGTAGTTTGAAGCGAGCCATAACTTCACTGCTGGGGGGAGGTATGTAGACGTCTAGGCGGTGTTCCGTCTGATTTATGGCCACATAACCTTTTGGTATCTCATCGTTTCTTGGTAATAACGTGAACTCGATGCTCATATGGGAAATATCCGAATTATAATTATCACGGGTGCTTGCGATTGGTTGATCGACAGCGCGGCCGAAGTTGTTGCTAAAGTCGTTCTCGGGTTTGGCAGCCCTGCCCGTTTGAAATGAAAACTGCCTAGTATCGACATGTTGGTTCTTGCATCCTTTCCCGTATTTACATTTGCCGATCTGATAGAATTGGCAAATCTTCTGCCCGTCGCTTGCTGGTGGCGCCGCGGCTGCTGGTGAAGGAGCCGCTCCTAGAGGTTTGCTTGGGCCCCACGACACGCCAGCTTTATAAGGCAAATCGAGAGGAGCCGTGCGGAAGACGCCGGGCAGCTCTTCGATGTTCATTCCTAGCTTCGCAAACTCATCATGGAACTGAAGGCTGGGCGTGCTGACAAGAGTGAACCTGTCCGTGTTGCCCCTGTAGGGTATGAGCTCCGAGACGTAACCGACGTCGTGACAAGCGGCGAAGTATATGTGCTTGCATTGGGCGTTCTCGGCGTACAGGCGTAACATGGCTCGCAGCTTGAAATCGGCATTCTCCTTAAGCTCTCCGGCATCGACAAAGTCATTAAGGCCGTACGATCGGTTGAAGCCTGCTGTAAATGGGGCAAGAGAACGCTTCTCTGCACCGCACAGGCCGACTTTATACAGAGCTTTGGACAAGCCCACGAGGTTCGCATACACGCGAACCATGATCTCACAGCCTTCGAGCCCCTTGCGTCGCAAGCTGTGCTTGACGGTATCGTTCAGACGTTTCGCAGCTCTGCTCCCCCCCTCGGTGCCGTCACGGACCAGCTCGTCATCAAAAACATAGCCATCTCCATCGACGAGGACCAGAACGAAAGGGTTGCGTTCCTGTCCCCGGGCCATCTGCTTGTAGCGTTCCCTCCCTTCTCTCTCTTCTTCATAGTCGCTCTTCAAGCGCTTGTAATCCTCGATGAGATTTGCATAGCGCTCCAAGATGTCCGGAAGAGCATCGTTTCTCTTGTAGTCGGCCAATTGCTTAGCATTATGTTCGATTTCCTGATCGCTCAGCATTGTGGCAATACGCGACCAATAGCCGGCCGCCTACTAACTGCCAAGACGATGCATACGCCCAATCCGAATTTCAGAACTTCCACGAGAGCAACCGCATAAATAGGCTAAATTGGCACCGGAGACGGTAGGTCGAATAATAAGAAGAAGTTTCCTGAAGAATTATTGTCTACGATTTCGTCCTAGCAGGTGAGATACCTCTACTTTTGAAGACAAAGAAAACAGAGTTTGGTTTCAAGTTAAAAAAGTCAAGGCGGAGCAACGATCGGTGAACAAACAAGATTGTTCACATGTTAGTTAGGTACCGTCAGTATCGATAGAGGCGACCTCGGAATCTTATCGATACGCCCTATACTAACTGGGCTGTAGCGCTAGGTACGAAATAAGGGGAAGAGGCGCCGACCTTAACAGCTGCCCACAACTACCGATTGGTATTCATTCATTACACGAGCCCACTAGTACCTAAACTCAACGAGCTCTCGCCTTCTACCTATATTGGGAGTATAAGAAGACTCTCCGAGTTCTGGATGAGCTCAATATGGGCAGTCAAAGCCACTAGCAGGATGAGTCCATCCATACTTGCTTTCAAACAGCCTTGATAAGACAACAACTCACCAAAACATGTAAGGTGTTCCATCCTAGTCCTCACCCGGTTGCCAGTCTGATCTAGGTATACCGATCATTGGTGGCTACATTCTATCGAATCCAGAAACGGGTAGCCGTCTCCTATTCTCATTTACGCCACATGGGCCTTGTGGACGTTTCCGAGCATGCTAGCCTATGAATTAATCCAATTTGACATACGCACAACTTAGTGTGAACTCTGTGACTCGTATAGCCATTCGCCTTCCCGAAAGTGTTCGGGAAGTGGCCGCCAGAGAAGTTCTCAGGGGGTAGTTCTGGCGGCTACGTATGCGCTTTTGATCAGAGAACACGATGAGGACAGCTGAAGGGGAACCACCTCGCCAATCTGGATACATTTGTCTAAACCGAATACGTGCAATTTATATTAAGAGCTACTGGCCTGCTACCTTTTATGATGTCAATGACTAGGTAGTCGTCTTTAAAACGGTTGTAAGGTATGACTGTTTGCGTGTTACTCTTCTATACTATGTTACCCTGAGAGTTTGTTAAAGGGCCGCCACTTGAGCGGCTGGAGGTTTGAATATTTTGCGTTGCATGTCACTGTCTTCGTTCTTAGTATATTGGACGTCCAACACTCGAGGACAAGAGGTATTCACATCACAGCTATTCAGGCGAGAGTTGCGCAAACGGTGATGGTTGGGTTGCGATGTAAAGCGGTTTCGTTTAATACTCAATTAATGCATAATGATGACTATGTAAACGTACCCAAAAATATGCTAATATGCATCCTAGTAAGGTTAAGTTGCCTAAATCAGGTCGAGACAAAATTTAGCGACGACTTTCCTTTACTTACCACCTCCTTCCACACAAACTTAAAAAGATGGCAGCGGCAAAGGACAGCTTCGCAAACCTCGAACGGCATGTTAGATTGTTGGAAGAGAACGTAGAAAAGCTCTCCAGTGCGCTTAACCATTGGCGACAATGGAAGGAGGAGTATGAAACGCTGCAGGAAGACGTGAAGGCACTCCCGCAGCCAGCCAGCCGGGAAGACCTCGCCAGAGTAAGGGAAGAATACGAAGGCGAATTAATCAGAGACAAGGAGCTCGTCGAAATCTTCGGCACAAATGACTCGAAGAAGCCAGACCAGATCAAGAGTACACTTACCAACCGGCTCGGCTATGTCGCAAAGAACATCCAGACCCTGGAAAAACAGCTCGAGACGGCGCGCAACAAACTTGCGGCAGCATCGATCGTCAGCAATCCGGATGCGGCAACCGATGACGACGGTTTGCCAATCACAGAGATTGTCGAAGAGCTAGACGACGATGATAATGTGGTCTCGTACAGCCTTCGCACACCAGGAGGAAAAGACCAGGCCAAACTCCTTGAGACACTAGAGAAGATGGGCATCAAGGAGGAGGATATTCCCGAGGGTGACTCCGAATCATCAAGCGACGCCGTCAGCAAGCCCGATGCGCCTGCAAGTAAGGATGCACAGAAAAAAAAGTCGCCATCACCACCCTCTCAACCCGCACATTCAGGGATGGCACAGAAGTCTCAGATGGAAGAGCCACAGAAGACCAAGACTGTAGCCAGGAAAAAGAGCGTTACGTTTGCCGAGGACACAAAGCCGGGAGACGTGAAGGAGGATCAGTCAGAAACATCCAAGCGCCTCGTGGAGATCTTGCGCAAAGCGAGAGACGAGCAGGGCACAATCGAGGACGCTGTTATGCCGGCGGACGAGCCTCCAGAGGACGCGGCCCTTCGTGAGGATATGATCAGGTACAACAAGGAGACGATGGAGTTCGAAATGGCCCCCATTGTTGCCGAGTTGAATCTCGAAGAGGGATCTGACATTGACACCGATGAGTACTCCGATTTTTATGACGACGACGATGATGATGATGAAGATCAGTGGGGTAAGTCGACGAAGCCTGTGGTCGACGATGATTGGAAACGACAGATGCTGGAGCTGAAGGAGCGCTTAAGCAAGCACAAATTTGGCGTAGACGAAGCCGGCGACGAGGATGACAGCAGCAGCGACACGGGAGAAGGCATCGGACGAATTACTATCAGGCGTGAGGAGCCAGCGTCTTCTGAGCGACCTGCCAGCGAACCAAAAGCGCAAGACGTGGCGCCACCATCCGATGCCAAGAAAGGAGTACGCTTTGCTCCGACTCTCGATATTGCTGACGAGCCAGCTGTCAAATCGGCTCCAGCTCCGGCTAAGGCTCAAGCGAAGCCGATCAACAAGGCGGTGGTCGAACCTCTATCCCATGTCATGGAGCGGACAGGTGTGGCAGTACAGCCTACACAAAAGTCGAATAAGAAGCCGTCCCGATTCCGGATGGAAAGGAAGAATGGCACGTCCTCTGTCGGCAGCGCGCCTACATTCCATGGGACGCCCATCGCGCCAGAAAGACCCACGGACGAAGGCAACTTTGCGCCTTCGGGACCGGAAGGTCGGACCCTCGCTGCCTCGGTGCTCGAACACGAGCCGTCCATGGAGGCCAGGGAGCCAGACGAGTTCGACGCCAGCCTCTTGCAGCAGCAGGTGGCGGAGGAGTACCACAAGATGCGCAACAAGTTCGTGTATCAGCAGGGTGGGTTCCTGAAGGATGACGAGCGTCCCGTGCGGCCCCTGGACGAGGAGGAGGGTGGCCCGAGGCGCGTCAGTCGTTTCAAGGCCGCGAGGCTGGCTAGGTCCTAGCTAGCTAGACTTGAGGAGCCCGGGCGAAATGGACGCGTGAGTTGTCTGGCGTTCCTTTTTCTCTGATTCCCAAATTGTACGTGACTTGACCATGGATGTCGTGAACATACCGCTGAGCATACTCCTACCGACGGCAAGTGAGATTCGCTGGTCTCTCACCTCCATATACATGCATGACGCAATGTCTATATCAGCTCGGGTTTCTTGAGGGATGCCATGAGGACTTGGCAATCCCCTGTCTCGCTCCTGCCAAAGCGCATCAAGAAGACGGCTTTCGACTGGTAAGTCCCGGGATGGCAAAACATACCACGACACGATTGAATGCCGTTGTCTCCTTTTCTCGTCGTCACAGGCTCCAGTGCCTAAATCTATGGAACGCTTATTATCTGACAATTGATGCATAGCTGCTTTTCAATCGGCTATGGCATTACTAGCGGGTCCAAGAACAAACACTTTCCTGATACAAGGGCTCTCTGACGCCTCAACCGTTTGATTTCCCCGTGGTTTCGGCGATTCGTTTCACCCTTGACATGTAACTAAGTCTCTACTGATACATTCAATTGACGTTTATTTATATCGTATCTTGCCGATAGCGACCGATTGGGCATAGGCACGTATGTGCACATGGCCTTGATTAGACCGCTTTCGATCGTCGCAAGTCTGAAAGTTTCTCGCATCATCCCAATATTTCGTCTCACAGACGTCCAGTCGTAGCTCGTGATAGCTCATGTTATGCTGTTGCTCATCTCCTCTAACTTCCTGGTTAGCCAGCAAATTGTGATAGCCCTCCGTGGTTGGGTCGAAGGGCCACGCTCGCACACGCACACGCACGCGTTCACGCTCACGCTCACGCCCACCTTTTGCCTCAACCCGAGTTCAATAAGACGCTATTACACCCCTAGCTGATCTTGGCGTTGCTGAAGTCCATCTCCGGGTGCTGTTCCTGGAACTTCTTCAGGATGTCGAGCCTCTTCTGCTCGTCCGACGTGGGCAGGCCCTTCTCCTTCTGCCGCTGGTCGTACATCATCTTCTCGACCATGCCGCGCGTCTCGCCGTCGAGGTCCGACAGCTTGCTGTTCTCGGGCTGGATCTTCGTCACGTCGATCGGCGGGGCCGAGGTCACCACATGCGCCCACCACTCGAGCTTATTCGCCTTGTCCAGGTGGATCTCCACCGTCTTGCTGCCGTCGGGCGCCGACGTCAGCGTCCACGTCGACTCATCCGGGCGCACGGCGTGTGGGAGGTCACCCTATTCGTACCAGCGATCGTGTCAGTCTCTCTTTTTTTTTGTATATATGTGTGTGCTTGTATGCGTGTCGGCAGGAAGACAGAGAGGAGGCGAATGAAGGAAGTCAGGACAGGCAAGGAAGGAAATACGCACGTCGATGATGGGATCCTGCCCCTTGACGCCGGCCTTGAGCTTGTTCTTCTGGATGTCGACCACGAGGTCCCGGGCCTTCAGGTTACCGGGCACGGTGATGGTGATGTCAAGGTCGCCGATGGTCTGGGTCCACTTGTAGGGCAGCGCGGCCTGCTCGGCCTCCTCCTTGGCTCGGGCGGCGGCCTCTTGCTCAGGTGTGGGGTCTATTCGCGGAGGAAGAGGCTCTTCGTCAGTATAGGTATGACGACTGGCATCGGATGGCGGGGGTTCATTCGTGCTGGCTCCTGGAATATCTATGATGCTGCTGCTGCTTTACGTGGGCTGTGCTAGGGGATATGGATGTCATATATTTGTAGGGATAGATAAGGAGATGTGAAGATGGATCACCACTTACCGTTCTCAGCCATGATCGTGTTGTCTGTTGTGCACTCTAAGCTCGAGTGTGAGTTGTAAGCAGGTAGGAAGCTGTCGAAAAGTTCAGAAGGCCGACGAAATGGTTCATTCGGTGGTTGGATGCAGGGAGCCACCGGCGGGGGGGGGGGGGTTTTTAAGGGGGGGAGGATTTGGGGGGTTGTGGAGGGGCATGCTCCACTGAAAAGGGGGCCCAATCTGACAGTTTAGCAAGTTCTTACAGGGATCGCAGCTACCCCTGGAGTCACTAACCAATCAACCAGAGTACCCCAGCTACAGCACATACATACATACATACATACATACATACCTCCCGTAGCCTCACTAAATTTCAATGACCTACAGGAACGTTAAAACTTCCTTGGATTGCTCACTTCAACATTCCTTATTCTCAACATCTTCTTCCTTCCCTTCCTACTCGACCTGCAGAGGGAGGTAGCCATCTCACGAATTTCCTCGCTACTGCGGGCCTCCTCACTTTTCCTCAAATAAGAGCGATAGAGGGCCTCCCTGCGAATCACACATAAGTCACCGAATCCGCGCTCCGTCCATCCTCTCACCGCGCGAAATCTGCCATGTCCCGCAAGCCAGCGACGGCCATCCGGCCCACGACGACGGGCACGGCGCCCTCGAACACGGCGTCGATCCTGCCGTCGGATATCTGCCCCGTGTGCAAGCGGGTACGGTACCTGAACACGGACATGGAGTTCCTGATCAACCCGGAGTGCTACCACGCCATGTGTAGCAACTGCGTGAGCAACATCTTCAAGTCCGGGCCCGCGCAGTGCCCGTACGCGAGCTGCACCAAGACCCTGCGGTTCCGCGGCTTCCGCTCGGCCTTCTTCGGGGACCTGTCGGTCGAGCGCGAGGTCGACGTGCGGAGGCGCGTCGCCGCCATCTTCAACATGACGCAGGATGACTTCGAGACGCTGCGCGATTACAACAACTACCTACAAGAGGTGGAGGACCTGACTTTCGACCTCGTGAGCGGCGGCGAGGCCGAGCGCGCGAGGGCCGAGGAGCGCCTGCGCGCCCACGAGCAGGCCCACCGCGACGAGATCGAGCGCAACAAGCGCCGGGGCCGCGAGGCCGAGGCATTGCGGCGCAGGCGGGACGCCGACGAGGCCGAGGCCTCGCTGCGCCGCCGCCGCGAGGAGCGCGAGCAGGAGGAGCGCGCGCGCGTCGAGGAGGCCAAGATCCGTGACGAGGTCATGGAGGCGCTGGCCCGAGGCGGCGACGGAAGCGGGGGCGGCGCGTCGGCCGCCGAGATCCAGGAGCGCATCGTCGCGCGCAAGAGGGCCCAGCTGGCCAAGATCGCTGGCTCGCACTTCGCGTCCGCGCTCGACTCGGCCCTGCCGCTGTCGTCCTCGACGACCGTACCGGCGGCGGCACCTGCATCGGCGGATAGCGGCGCCGGCACCGGCAACCTGCTCTTCTCGATCCGCGGGCTCAAGGACAAGACGAAGCTGGCGGCAGACGAGGAGGACCTGGCGCGGCCGTACGACCCGTTCGGCGGCCTGGACCTAACTCCGACGCGGTACAAGCTGGCGGGGGCCGACGGCGACGGCTACGAGAACCCGTGGCTCGCCGACGCGCGCGCGCGCGACGACCACCGCGTCCCCGGCTACAGCACGGCCGAGTACGTAGCGCGCGCCATGTTCGAGGCGTTCGCGGGCCTCGGCGTCAGCGTCGCCGACGAGAAGGCCGACGCGCAGAAGGCCGTGGGCACGGCCGGGGCCGAGGTCGCCGCCGCGAGGAACCAGACCAGTGGGCCCGGCGGAGGTCTCGTGGCTGGCGCAGGGGCCGGGCCCGGGCCCGATGTATTTGCCTAACCCGTCTAACGGGCGGTGACTTGCTACTTCTTTGACGGATGGAAAGGGGGTGGGGTGGGGTTTGTGGTGATGATAGGCGGACGGACAGGGAAAGGAGAGGAAGACCAGGTGGTCAAAGCCCCTGAGCGTTGGTGATGGCGTTGGTGGCGGTGGCGGTGGCGGTAAATGATCGCTGGAAGATACACCGGCGGACTACGAGTGGCTTGCTTATCTGCTTCATCCGCATAGCGACGGCGTTTTTACGTTTCCATTTCTATCCCACCACAAAAGGAACTAAGTTAGGTAGATACTACATACGAGGATCGCCGGCGCGAAAGGGGCTCGGTCGGAATCTTTAGAGATATACCTAGACATAATAGAGACGATCACCGGTCGGATTAGCGCCGGATGAATTCCCGTAACGGAAAGACCTACGACTCAGCTTTAGTTCTCTAGGCGTGCATGGACTTGTCATCATCCCTTGGTTCCCTCTGCTCTTATGAGCAAGTGTGTATATGTCTTGTCCATCCGACGGATCCTCCTTGACCTTAGGGTGTATCCGTCCTCTCCATTCCCCATAAGTACCTACCTACCTATATTTTTACATACATTCCACACCTGCGAAGCCAAACCGGGTCGATATCAGCCGACGAAACAGGCCGGATTATACGGTAGTTTTAACCTATCTATCCCGGGTAAAACCGACCGACCGCCTTGCGTCCTCTCTCCTCACCTCGTCTCATCTTTTCTATCCTCCAGGGCCCCTCTCGATAACGTGGCCTAATTTTATCCGGGGGAAGAAAGCAACGCCACAGCGACGAATTCGAAACCATATCTCTCTACTTTCTGAAAATGGCTCATTTGTGTTACGATGTATATCTCAACGCCGCCGAGTCCGTTCGGTATTCTATTATCATCCGTCCGCGCCTCCCCGTGTCTTGTTGACTCGGCTGGATTGAGTCGAGTCCGCGCTCCCGGCCAGCGAGACGTCGGTCCCCCGGCTACTGAACCGTCTAGGTAGCCACCAGCGCCCCTGTTTCTTCGGCGGGGCTTTTCTTCTTCCATACCGCTATATACCTTAGGTTTCCTCCACTCCACGTCGGGAAGACTGCGGTAAAAGGATTTAGGTGGTAGGAATGTAGGTAGATCCAAGCAAAACAAGAATTGGACAAATAAGAACGCCTTGCTATATGCGGGGCTGTAGCAGGATTCGAATAATGTACATCGAATTCACCCTCCCCTTCCTCCCCGTCAACGCAGCGCACCCCTCTTCCCGCGGCATTCCTATAGTAGCTGCAGAGCAAACCTTTCGGCATGATGTAGCCTAGATTAGCAACAGATTTATCGGCCGACCGCCTCACTGCTGCCATGGCGTCTGCTGTGCCGGCCGCGGGAACACTGGCATCGTCTCTAGTTGATCTAGGCCGCCGCCCATTGGCTGTTGCCCATGCTGCCATCCTAAGCCCGTCTGATGGTTGACAAAGGCGCCTTGTCGGAAGGGATTCGTGCTCCCGGTGGGCTGGGCCGTAATGCCAGCGCTAGTCTGCGGCCTCTGTTGCTGGTTCTGCGCGGAGGCAAAGTTCTTGGCAAAGGGATTCGTGCCCGTCTGCGTTGGTTGAAGGGCCCCTTGTGGAGACAGTTGCTGAGACTGAAAGGGCGAGCCGGTCACTGTTTGCTGCTGTTGCTGTGGTTGTTGTGGTTGGAATGGAGAGTTGGCGGATGGTGGTGGTGGGTTGGAGAAAGGCGTCACGGCTTGCGGTGACGAGCGGGCGAAGGGATTAGTTGATTGTCGGGTCAGACCGGTTTGCTGCTGTGATTGTGGACTTGCGGTTGTCGTGAACGCGGTGTTGCTGTTCATTCCTGTGGGGTTGGCCATCATCATCGATACTCTAAACGGGTTTGTAAACTGCTGGCCGGGTTGTAAGCCGGTCTGCATGGGAGGTGACTGCACTCCCGTCTGGAATGAGGCAACGGACTCCTGCGGTATCGGAGCTAAGCTGCCCGGTGAGAAGTTCTGCTGCGGCGTATATCCGCCGAATCCAGCTCCTGTGAAGGCTGGTTGCATCTGGCTGGTTGCTTGTTGCTGTGGGCCGAATGTACCGAGGTTTTGTTGTTGGAATGGACTGGTTCCCTGGAATCCGGTCTGTTGAGGCACGAATCCATTTCCCTGTTGGAACTGCTGCGCCGGTTGTTGCGTGGCAAAGCTGTCGTTTGACGGCCAAGGGTTGCCCGTATTTATTTGCCCAAGTTGCGGGGCGGATTGGAGTTGAGGCTGCTGTAGTTGATGCTGAGGCTGTTGTGGGTTGGCCTGAATAGCCATCGGGGTCTGGTTCTGCTCTATAGACTCGAAGAAGTCGATGAGATCCGGCTCCGGACCCTTCGATGCCGCCGCCGGCTTTGCGGCCGGCTCAGAGGATGACGACCCATTAATTTTGGAAGCAGCGGCACTCGGTTCCGACGAGACCTTGCTGGCACCTGCCGACGAGGAGCCTCCCTTCTTCTTCGCGTCGAGCTCGGCCAGATATTGTCTTCGATGAATCTCGAAATCCGCGTCTTTGAGGTACTCCTCTAGTTGCCTCCCGAGGTTGACCGGAGCGTGTTTCAGCTTGGGGACTTCCACCCTCGTGTGGTGCTCCCACTGCCGCGCAACGCTCAGATACTGCACCACGTAGTCCGTTTGCTTGGTGAAGAGGCGGTAGATATCCATAGCTCTTTCCGCGTCCGGTTTGGACATCTCGAAGAAGTGACCTAAACGTCATCAGCTCGCGCCCTTTGAACACGGCCCAATTAGTTTCGACATACCCAGAATATTGATCATGGCCTGGTTCAACACCTGGAAGAGGGATAGGAGGTCAAGGACTAGCAGACGGAAGACGGTGATGGTGATCTCGTTCTCCGGTTCGTCCAGCACCTGCACATCGTCAGCTCATTAATCGCCTCTCGACATGAAATATCTCAGTGTGGAGGAAGCCTACGTCGCATTTTAGAAGCGCGGTAAGCTGGCGCTGAACGACCTCGGTCTCCCTCAGTAAGCCCTTGTCGACGGAGAGCTTCTCCAGCCGCGTCTCTCTAGCTCGAACCCAGTCTATCTTGGTATCTCTATATGCCTTTACCCGTTCGGCAAGGTAGGCGGCATAATGACGGATGTTGCGTCCCTGTACCTGAGCTGCGACCTGCCGTCAGTCATGGTAATCGCCCCCCTCTACCATGGTGCATGGCGGATCGCGAAGAGGCTTACCGTCGGTGAAGGGGCCGATGGCGAGCATAGTCCGATGTCTCGCGAGATAGGCCAATGTCGCATCCGGGGAGCCTTCCCGGATCATAAGGTGTACAGTGATGAGACTCTTGAAGACGACGGTCCATGTCGAATCTTTTAATCGGAACTGTAGCGCTCGAAAGACCTCGCCGACTCCGGCCTCTCCCGCGTGTGTCGCGACAAGGATATGCTCGATATACTTGGTCTTCGGGGGAGCGGCCTATGAAAGGTTCAAGTCAGCGTCTCCGCTGCGCCTGGCCTAGTCTCTTCATCACACAACGATGGTTCGAAAATGCTGACTGACCTTGATCTTGGTCGCTCCCTTCACAGACTTCTCGAACGAGCTAGACATGGCTGTCGGACCAAGCTACGGGCTCGGACTTCGAGTTGTTTCTATCGTCTCACCGCGGCCCAATGATGAAGAAGTGGTCGGTAGATCTATCAGGTCGGCAGCTACAACGCTAGGTGCTAAGGAATTGTTTGCCGCTCTGGTACAAAGGAGGATCGGAGAAGCCGGAAGTCTGCGACGCGAAGTCAGATGGTGGAACTACCAGCCACCTGCTGCTGCTGCTATTATCGATCAGTCGTGGTCGACTTGGTCATGCATATGCATCTATGATTAAACTGGACTGTTCAGCTGCTGCGGTTGCCGACGATGACCGGATGGGCAGAGAATATGTTTTGTATGCTAGGTATACTTAGTACGGAGTACGAAATATGTAAGTAGGGAATTGAGATCGGGGCCTCGGCGGTATTTAATTATCACAGTAGTTCCATTGCGCTTGGGATACGGGTTGGCAATTGCTTAAAGTCCCATACGAACGGTTAGAATGATAGACCCTATGTCGATCGCGAGAGATACAAAGAGAGAGAGTGTGTGTGTGTGAGAGAGAGAAAGAGGGAGAGAGAGAGACAATCGATTAATAATAAACCATATATTCTCGCGGTCGAATGTTGTTTACAAACCACGAGAACGGGAAACTTGGAAAACTCGAGGTCATTGGGAATTGAATTTGTTAGGAGTGGGTGGTGTAGATAGAGGTGTCGTAGGTGAGGTGCAGGTGAAGCCTTAACGTCGTCGGGCTTTGCACTTTCAGGTTGAAGGTCGTACCTACTAGGTACCTAACGTTAGCAAAGTTTATGACCTGCTTCTCACATGCATCTCTTTGGCGTTCTAACATTAGCTGAGGTAAAAATGCGAGTACGTACCCTTTTACAGCCCTGGAGCCTGTGCTGCATGCAAGACCGACCGCAGTGTCTAATGTCGTCAGATTACGAAGGACCTCGCTTCGTGGGCAAGGAACAGCCAATCAGGGTAGGCTGGCCTTTCTCTCGCTCCTCCGGTACCGACCATCTTAGGGGCCACGACAAGGGACTACCATATCTCATGGAGGTACGCTTGTCTAGTGTTAATGCTAGTGTATTGTCTATATTAGAGCGAATGAGGTCATTATATTCTACCCAGAATCATCGACTGTCTTCACCTCTTCCAAAAATGAATTTCTGTCAACACCAACTGCGCGCGAAATCCCATCGTCTCAACCTCAGGATTACACCCACAAAGTCCTATGGAGCTTGAATTCCAAAGTAGGCCAGCCCAGCCCAGCCCATATCAAAACTAGAAACCCGGAGCCTTACATAGAAAATAAATCCACCCTAGCTTAACGGACCTAGTTACTTCTTACATACAGAGAACCTTCCAAGTTTCAAATATTTAATCAGAGTTGCTCGTATCGCGTCCGATGTTGTAAACAAGGTCGATGGTGTGTCGAACGCTTATTTCATAATGCCTCCCCCGTCGCAACAGAACCACTTGAGCCACAGAAGGGGAGAGTTCAGAAGCTCCGAAAGGAGGAACGAATCATATGGAACACGCGGCTTTCATCATCTAGCGAGCATAACTGTCAGTAAAGAAAACGTAGGGTCAAACTTGCATGCCTGGTGGCGTTCGCGGAGAACTCACTTGTATTTGAATTGGAAGGATGTGGAAGAAAAGAAGAAGAAAATTCCAAAGCTCGCTTCAGCCCACCAAGAAAACCCCTTGGAA
This sequence comes from Monosporascus ibericus, assembly GCA_004154915.1. Lineage (NCBI taxonomy): Eukaryota > Fungi > Ascomycota > Sordariomycetes > Xylariales > Monosporascus > Monosporascus ibericus. The sequence goes on along the minus strand of QJNU01000072.1, from coordinate 94,184 downwards.
CTTAGCTCGACTTTGCGCCGGCACGGGATCCCAATTATCCGCCGACTCCCCACTACCTTCATACTCACGACAGATGCCTATTACCACCTACTTAAGTATGCAGGTTCCCGATTTATGTACATACCGAACTGTGTGAGCTATCGAACCTACTCCCACTATATAGGAAAACTTTTGGTGGTTATCAGCCCACTCCGCTAGGTACACAGTACGTTTCTTTAACTACGATATTAAAGCTGATACGCTGGATGAAGCAAAAGATGATATATTGAGGAAGATAGTGAACTTCACAGACCCCATGAGGCACTCATGCTCAGACTACCTTCATCATGTCTGCGCAAGTGCGCCCAGGCATGCATCGCCGGCGTCCAGGGGCGGCGTCTAGTGCTACATCATGCTGGACTCCCTCAATCCCAATGGCAGTCAGTCCCAAGGCTCCAGCAGCACAGGAACCTGCATTCCAATGATGAGCCAATCACGGCTGCAGAGCCTCCAGCTGTAGAGCCTTCCGCTGTAGAGCCTTCCGCTGTAGAGCCTCCTGCTGCAGAGTCTCAGCATGATGCCGCCTCGGGGCCGATTCCGGGCCCCAAGTGGGACACGTTTAAAGAAGCCTGTAAGTGGCCCTTGGTCTCTCGGAATCGTCAACCTATTAATGCAAGTAAACAGATGATTTACCTCCCGCCACTCCCAGCTCTCAGTACGAGTTTGGAAAGGACGTCGTTATCCACGGCTTCCTCGGTAAGCGGAGGGACAAGGGCTTTTCGTTGAGTTTCTGCGACGTGCAGACGCCGTCCCACACCATCCAGATCGTGTCAACCTGGCAGGAGGAAGGTTCGCCCGAGCAGATAGCTCACGAGAGCCTCAAAGCCGTCCCTTCGTATAGCCCTGTCTGGGTCCAAGGTACCCTTGAGAAAAATGAACGGTCTGTGTCCGAGCTCGCTCATCCAGCCGCGTCTTCAAAATCGCTCGACCTCCGCTTGAGATCGATACGATGTCTTAACCCATTTCCCAAGGACATCATTGTGTCCAAAGATGCAGTCTGGCCTCTCAAGCAGCGTCACCTACAGCTCAGATTCGATCCTGTCCTCCGCCAGCGCCTACGTGTGCGGAACCGCATCATGGGAGCAATGAGGCATCTTCTACAAGGGTGGAAATTCCAGGAGGTGGAAACCCCGCTCCTCTTCAAGTCTACCCCCGAAGGTGCCCGCGAATTCCTAGTCCCTACGAGGCGGCGGGGATTTGCGTATGCCCTGCCTCAGAGCCCCCAGCAGTACAAGCAGATCCTGATGGCCGGCGGACTCCCCAATTACTTCCAGTTTGCCAAGTGCTTCCGCGACGAAGACCACCGTGCCGACCGTCAGCCCGAATTCACTCAGGTGCGTCGCGTCCTTGGCTTTTGCCTATTCCCTGTGTCATGTCAGCTACGCTCACCTAAAGTAGCTTGATCTAGAGATGTCCTTCGCTACTGGAGCTGGTGTCAGAGACCTCGTCCAGCGCTTGATGGGCAAAGTTTTTAACGCCCTCCGTGCCGAATTCGCTCCAGTCGAGATCAACGGCATTCACCACCCAGTATTCAAGAGACGTGAGGTTTCTAAGTCGCATGAATCCAACAGTGAAGCGCTTGGAGAAGAATCTGCTACAGAAGAATCTAGGGCTCAGACGTCGCCGCCATCATATCCCCGAGTCCCGTCGGTCTACCCCGAATTTTCATATGATGCTGCAATGACCGCGTTTGGCACTGATAAGCCTGACCTGCGCATCACTTCTCGCAATGTCTCGAATGTCAGTGCCTTGCATGTCGATGCGCTATGGGAACAACTTGCTGATCAGGCAGTAGATCACACGCATCGATTCCTTTCTGCCCCGAAGCTTTATCCAGATGATCACGGACTTGGAAGAGCCAATCGTCGAAGCAGTTAAGTTCCGGCTGAGGAACGGTACCTCGCCCAGCCATAGCGCGCGCTTCATCCGCGAGTTCATGGATGCGCTGCCGAACACGCCGCTCAAGTTGACTCCCGGGAGCACCCCGGGCGTGTTCGTCATCGACCCGAGCAAGCCGGTCCAAGGCTTATCCGCCCTAGGTCACGAGGCCGCAGGCCGGCTCGCGGAAATGTCGACCCGATACTGGCAGCAGTGCGCGAAGGGCGACATCATCATCATTCACGCCCGGAAGAACGAGCCATTCCGGGGCGGCTCCACCGACCTCGGCCGGCTGCGCACGGCGATCCACACGAGCGCCGTCGAGAAGGGCCTGATCCCCAAGAGGCACGTATTCAAGCCAGTCTGGATCCGCGACTTCCCGCTCTTCACTCCCGAAGATAACAACGATAAAAACGACAGCAAGGGCAATGTCTGGGATGACCCGGGCCAGGGCGGCGCGGCCGGCTTTTCGTCGACACACCACCCGTTCACAGCGCCGCTGGGGCCCGAGGACCTCGACCTGCTGCAGACGGACCCGCTGCGGGCCAAGGCCGACCACTACGACCTCGTCATCAACGGCGTCGAGGTGGGCGGCGGCAGCCGGCGTATCCACGTGGCCGAGGTGCAGGAGTACGTGCTGCGCGACGTACTGCACATGAGCGACGCGGGCGTCGCGCAGTTCGCGCACCTGCTTGAGGCGCTGCGCGCGGGCTGCCCCCCGCACGCCGGCTTCGCCTTCGGCTTCGACCGCCTTCTCACCGTCCTCTGCGACGTCCCCTCCGTCAAGGACGTTATCGCCTTCCCCAAGAACAACAAGGGTGAGGATCCCCTCGTGGGAAGCCCCAACAAGACGACCCCCGAGCAGCAGAAGACCTATCACCTGTTTCTGACAGAAAAAGAATAGAGGGAGGTAGCGAATGAGCGATGTTCAGCTAGGTCAGTGTGCTTAGGGATCTTGTAGAAACAGGTGTGTATGACCTGTACAACGGTGGATATCAGATATATATGTGTGATCGCTGATATGATCGCCTGTTGTCAGCTAGCTGGGGGGTGCTTAGCGCACCCCATATACGGAAAGGTCACCTACTGATTTACCTCATCGAGATCAGGCCCTATTTTTGAGGTTGTGGCTAGAGCTTTCCGTCAAGAAGTAGCTGCAGGGGTCCAATGTATTAACTAAACCCTTTTAAGAAAACTCTCCACAAAAACACTAAAACCTTAAAAATAGGGCCTAATGGCAAGTCGTGAGTTTTTCGCTCCGCGACGTTTTATCTTATATAAATTCGTAAAAGTTAATATTATTAATTTTAGTAATATATATTAATTACGAAATTCTTAACGTTATAATTTACATAATTTAACGTAAAATTAATATCTTTATCTTTTAATATAACTTTAATTCTAATTAAGACAAAATTAATAATACGCGTTTAAAATAATAGTTAAAAAGTTGTTACGAGAACAATGTTCTCGTCCCAAGGACTTACCTTTGAGGCCTAGCGTGGGAATGCGCTACGGCTAAAGCTCGGCCAAGGGGCTTGGCCCTTAAGTGATTTAGGTAATCTAAGTAATCTGAGACTAAATCATATAAATTACATAAATCCACGATATACTTATTAAAAAACAATTAAATATGTAATAAACCGGTCTTTTATATAAATAACACCTACTTAATTTCGCTACTTAGCTATTAATCTAAACTTATAGCCAAAGATAATCGTTTTTTATTATGGGAAAAGTTTTTAAACCTTTTTAACGAATAAAACATTAATAAATTATCTTTCGCCTTATTATTACCTGCAAATTAAAACCCTTTTTCGAATACTGCTTATATTTCCAGGTAAATATATAATAGGTTCGTTATAGTTTAATAACTCGTTAATTAGTAACCGACGGATAATTTAAGGCCTAATTAAGTATAAGCTTTTTTAAATTTAATAAAAACAATATTACAAAACGACGTTTAAAAAATAAATAATATACTCGATTCCCGTTCTAAGTTAATAAAGGATTAATAATTAAATTAAATAATATACCCCTTATTGAAAAAGTTCTTTAACTAATTAATAATATCATATTTCTTATAATTCGAGGTAAGGGAAACCCTTTTTCTTCTTAAATTCAACATTTAACCCCGGCTTTAAAGAATATTATTAAGGTTTAGGAAAATTCGGAAAAAAAAAATTAAAAGTTTAAGAACCTTAAAGCCCAAAGGGAAAGGAAAGAAAACTGTTACGGTACCAACGTCACGGCTTAGCTAAGCAGCCATAACGCTATATAGCAGCAGGCGCACCACGCCTTTTAAATAGTTCCCTCTTTCTCCTTTGTACAATAATAGAATACTTTACCCAATCTTTAAAGACGATTAGCGCCGTAACAGTTTGTTGTACCTTTAAAACAAACTTTTATGGTAGCTTACTATTACCACGCCTTGATCTAGACCTCGTAAAACCCCAGGTCCGTTGTTAATACGTTACAACCTTGCCATAACTTTACCTAATATTCTAACCCCAAAGGGCATTATAGGTGCCAACATTCCAGCTCCCGAATAGGCGCAAAATAGCGGCATGACGCCGCCGCCGCGACCTACGAATTCTTAAGAATTTTTCCATGGATTTCCCCTTTTGGCTGCTGTTACGGTTCGCCTTATATATGATTTTATACTTTTCGGTCGACTTTTTAAAATTAACGAATAACTTTAAAAAGTTCTTAAAAACATTTTCGTAATTTTCGAAAATAATTATAAACGTTTAAATTAAAAGGAAAACGAATTACGGAAACGTTTTATAAACGCGAAATAATTTTTATCATAAGTAAAATAAATTTTGTACGAAAATTATTAATTCCGCGAACGGTTAATTACCATAAAATAATTATTATAATAAGTAAACTAAATTATTTTCGAAAACGCGTAATTATATAAATATTTGGTAACTATAAAACGAACGTTCTAAAATAGCTTATTTCCTTATATTAGGTTAATAGCGTTTATTAACGCTTTAATAAGATTACCGGGAATTAATTTTAATAGGTTTAAATAATACCGTTATAATGCCGAAGGCCCGTAACCGGGCCCGTAGCTTTTTACGACCTAATTTTTAACGGCTCCGTAATAACCCCGTCCGGATTATGCCCTACCGGTAGGCCAACCTATTTTTAATATGGCAAAAAGTTAACGTTTACGCGGTTTAAAGCCTCCGGTATATAAAAAAAACGTTAAGAATTTAATAATCCGCTAAAAAAAGTATATTAATTAGCGTTTTTTAATATGTTTAAAACTTACTATTAATCGGAACGTTTACCTAATACCTAGGGATTATATTATATACGTTACTTAACGCCTTTAAGGCGACGCTTATTTACGCGTATATAAAAAGATCGATAAGGTAATAGTATAACTTTTAAACCTTAAAACGTAATCATATAAATAGCGGGACGTCGACGATATGTTATTATTTTTAAACTAAATTTATATTACTGTCGACGTACTGGCATAAACTTACAAAATCTTTTAAAACTTAAAATAAGGTTCTATATTATTTGCTAACTTTATTTACGACTTTATACCCCTAGCTAACTAAAGCCGATAATTACCAGCCTTACGTATTATTTCGTTATAGCAAAAAGTTAACGGAGCCTTTTAGGAAGTATTGGTTCCGTAAGTATAACGTTTTAATCTTGAAAATAATACGGCATAAATTTAGTTTTTTAAAAACCTTTTAAATAATATAACGGACCGGATTTTTCTTAAACGTATGGGAAAATCTTTTAATAATAACGTCCCGATATCGTAAACCTCTAATAACGATTCGGAACCCGAACTTATACAGCTAGACGCCGTAACCATTAAGGGTAACGGCCCCCGTAAACTCTTAAGCAAAAAAAAAAAAAGGTAACGCCGGCGCATATTAAACCTTTATATATATTATAAAAAAGAAGGGTATTATTTCTCTATTTACCTTAACCGCCGACCGTATCCTTTTAATTAAGAAAAAAATTAACCTTTAAAACAAATCGCAACTAAAGGCTTTTATCAAATTATTAAGATAATGACAAATCCGACTTATATATATTTCATAAGTCTAAATATATCTTTCTTTTTTTCGTTTTAATTATAGCGTTCCGGTAGTATTACGTTACCGGCGTGCTTTATAATTAACTACGAATATTTACCTATAAAATTTATTAATAATAATTTTACGCATTATAATAACTTCCCTTTTTACCTTATTTCCCGACTTCGTTAACTTTGGTTAATAAACGGTACCGTAATTAACTTCGTTATTTTCGCGTATACGTTATAATTCCGAATAAGTTCTGTTATAGAAAAAATCACCTTATATTAATAACCTTTAAATAGTTTTAATATTATCTTCGGATTACTTTAATTTCGTAAACATAATCCGTCGATCGACTAAATTATAAGTACTATATATATTAATCGCAAAACGATATCGAAATTCGCATTATTATTAATATTAACAAATATATCCCTTATCCTTATTACTTTACTTTCTTAAAATATTAATATACCGATTAAGGTACGCTTTTTTTACACTATTAACTTTTTAACGTTTTATCGTATAAAAAACGTTATGGTAAATTTTATATCCTTAACGAAATTTATCGTTTTTACGGATATCTTACGTAAGGTCGCTTCCTTCCTTTTATAACTGCTTTCCGTTAATAAAATAATATTATTAACGTTTAACGCAATTTTTCGTAACATCCTTATTCAGGACGATAACCTTAATCCGAATATTATACCCCCTAGATTACGGGCTTTTTATAGCTGGATCGCCGAAGCGCCTTAATGTTACAGTTCGGGGGTACCGTATAGCTCCAGGACATGTATACGGCTGTAAGCACCAGGATGATTGCTACGATTGCGATCATTCTACCGATCTTTTGCCCTGGTGGTGTAGCGGTATGGTGCAGCCGTTACACTTAATTACGCCGCGTAACCGAAAAGGATATATAAAAATACCTAAATAGCAAGTTACTTACGACAATAACCGAGATTTTAGAAAAACTCTGTTTTAAATATTATAATTTAACGAAAACGTTCGTATTTAATAACGTTAATACCTTATTACATTATTAACCTTTTAACTATAAAATCGAACTACTTCCGAGCTAAACGCCGTTATATAATCGAACGCAAGTTATATTCCCATACGAATTACTAGCAGTACGGAAATATATCGACGACTACTCAAAAAAGGGCTTTATCCGTCCTAACAGCTCCTTTATAATAGCCCCGATTTTGCTCGTTAAAAAGCCTAGGGGTAATGTATGCATTTATGTAAATTACCGAGGCCTTAATAATATTACGGTAAAAAATCGTTACTTAATCCCTTTAATCCGTAAAACTCTAAACGCCCTTTATTCGGCGCGTATATATACTAAGCTCGATATCGTTACGGCATTTAACCACTTCCGTATCGCTCTAAAGGACGAATAAAAAATAACTTTTATAACCCGGTTCGGTTTATTCGAATATCTCGTAACGAATTTTAGCATAACGGGCGTTTCCAGTTCGTTCCAGCATTATATTAATTATACTTTATTTAACCTATTAAATAAATATATTACAGCTTATTTTAATAACGTTTTAATATATAATAAAAATAAAGATAAAAATATAAAAGTTACGTTTAAAAAGTATTACGTCGCTTTATTAACGCCGGTCTTATAATAAATATCCGCAAATACGAATTTAACGTTATTAAGATACGATTTTTAAGCTTAATAATCTCTATTAAAAATATCGTTAAAAACCTTAACAAAATTAAAGTTATTTAATAATAAGAATAACTCGAATTATTAAAAAAATTATAACGTTTTTTCGATTTTGCAAATTTTTACCGTCGGTTTATAAAAAACTTTTTATTAATTATTAAACGTTTTACCGCCTTAATAAATAAGGCTAAATAAACCGGTTAATTTTTAAACAACGTAAAGGCGGTATTTCGAAAGCTTAAAAACGCCTTTTTTATAACCTCCGTATTATCCTATTATAACCCCTAACGCCGTATAATTCTAAGAACCGATGCCTTTAATTAAGCGTTAAAAAAGGTCCTTTCGTAATACGACGCGTAAGGCATATTACGGCCCGTTGCCTTTTTCTCGGTTAAATATAACCTTATAAAATATAATTACGAAATTTACGATAAAAAATTGCTGGTAATTATTAAGGCGTTCGAAAAATGGCGCCCGGAACTTTAAAAAATCGAAAAGCTTATAAAGGTTATTATTAATTGCAAAAACTTTTAATATTTCGTTATTATAAATCTTCTAAATTAACGTTAAATCTGTTAATCAGAATTCCTTAACGATTTCCGGTTTTAAATAATTTACAGGCCAGGAACTAAAGCCACGGTCCTTAATGCCCTATTTCGCCAACCCGGCGTATAACCTGCGGAACCTAATAACATAAATAACAATAAGGTAACGTACCGATATAAAACGATATTTCCATCTTACCGATAGGAAACTTTTTTAAAGGCGTATACTATAAACGTTAGCCGGCCGATAAACGTACTTATTGATACCGCTTATATATTATCCATACTTACTAATAACATTTTAATTACGTTAACGGACCCAACTTATAAACGTTTTAAATAGGATATCCATAAGGCCTTTAAAGTTACGAATGTTAATTATAAAACCGTATAAAGGCGTATTTACGTTAAAAATAAGTTATTTATTTCCGATAATAACGTTTTTAAACTTTAAATACTTTACCGCACCTATAACATAATACCTATAGGCCATCCCGGACGCTGTAAAACCTACGAATTATTACGGCAAAATTATTATTAATTACGTTTATTCCGAAATATAATTACGTTCGTACAAAATTGCTATCTTTACCGCCGTATTAAAATATCCAAAATATTACCTACGGGTTTCTTAATCCCTTAGCGGTACCGTTCCGCCCGTAAAATAATATATCGGTAAATTATATCGGCCTTTTCCCCTTTTACGAAAAGTTCGGACAAATTTATAAATACGTCCTTATAATAATTAACTGCCTTACGAAAATACGCTATTTCGCCCTTATAAAGGATACGTTAACAAAGACTTCTATTAACACCTTTATTTTTAATATATACCACTTACATAATATACCCGCTACGATAATATCAAACCGAAATACGCAATTCGTTTTTACCTTTTAAAAAAAGTTAACCCGATATTTAAACGTTACGTTCCGTATATCGATTACGTATTACCCGCAAACCGACGGCTAAACGGAAATGGTCAATGTAATAATAAAATAATACCTCCAGGGTTATTACTTTTTTTATCAGGATAATTAAGTAAATTAACTTCTCTTAGCCGAATTCGCTAATAATAACCACGTATTAAAAATTATTAAAATTTCGCCGTTTTTCGCTAACTACGGCTTCCACCCGTCCGTAAAAACGGAACCGTTACGTTTATCGAACGCCCTTAAAACGTTAACATAACCAAAAAAATTTAACAAAGTAACATATTACGCGGACAGGTTAAAACGGGTCCTTAAACGAATTAAAACCTTAATAACGAAATTATAAAACCGCTATATAAAATAAGTTAATCGATACTATTCCAACGCCGGTACGTTTAACGAAAAAGAACGCGTATAAGTTAATACTTGCTATATAAAGTTAAGTAAATTTAATAACAAATTTAACGACAAATAAATAAACCCTTTTATTATTTTTAAAATATACCCCCGCGTTATTATTATATAATTATTAACGTATTACAAATTATTTCCAGTTTTTCATACTTTTTTAATTTAACGTTATAAATTAGGCTTACTAGGATAAAGGGAAATTAACGCAAAGTAAAATACGTACGCGGAAAACGTTATCGTTACGATTAATAAAAACTAAAAAAAGGTTAAGTAACACTTTAAAAAGATTTTCAGCTCCAAAAATACTAAATAAGGTTTTTAATATAAGGTTAAATGGCCTTACTTTTACCGGCCTACCTAAAAGCTGGCCGAAAACTTTAAAAGGTGCAATTCGAATATAGCGGAATTTTATAAATATAATCCTAATAAATTAAGCCCACCCGATTAATTTAAACCCTTATAGGAAAATATAGCCGCAACCGTAACCGAAGTATAATACGTTAATAAAAAAATAACGAAATGCAAACGAAATAAAGGTAAAAAGACTTGATTAAGCCGACGCCGCGGCGGTGCCAAGATAATAACTACATTATGCTAGATTAAAAAAAATTACGAACATAAAGTCTACCAATACCAAAACACCACAAATACCAGAACCATAAAACAGACGGCAAAACAACAGCACGCCAATATACCGATTACGTAACAATAATAATGCTCAACCCCGGAAGGGAGACCGGCGCGACAAGAACTTAGCGATAACTAAAAGTTATCGAAATATAAGGAAAACGTCGCCATGTCGACGGCCGCCTAAGCAAAACCCAGGGCGGAGGTGACGGCAGCAGCCACCTTACCCCGGAACATGCGCTTAATTAACGCTCATAGCTAATAACCATCGTCACTGGGGACCAGGCGATATTCGATTACCTTTTTTTAGGCGGCAATCTTAGCGTTATTTTAATAACGATACGTTAATAACGCGACGACAAAACGCGCGAAAAACGGTGTACTTACGGCGTTCCTAACGGGACGAAAATAGTATATCTGTATAAAAGTACGATAGGTAACCACCTAAGCAGGATAATAAGTACGGCTCCTTTAATAATAGTATTAACGACGCAATTATAACTATAAAATAGGACTAACCTTCTTTTTAACGCCCATCGTTTTAAGGCCGGAACGATAGGTTTTTTCGGTCGCCTCGAAAACGGTACATAAGCGTAATACCGCGCCATAAATCTTAGCTCGGAAGCTAATATCGTACTTATAAACCTCGTCGCCCTTTACGTCGAAATCGGGGTTACCATCGGCATCCCGGGCGATATTAAAATAAAAGGTCACCCATTTGAATAAAACCTTTAGGTCCAAAGAATTATCTTACATACCCTTCGCCGGCTAGGTCACGTAACGTTAGCAAAACGGACGCGTTACGGCAGTACAAAAACATCATTATAACGCGTTTAATTTACAAATACGCAAACCTTTCTACGGTTAGCGCAAAGCATATACTTACTTATCGCGGCAATAACGAAACGATAGCGGAACACCGGCAGTTCGCCAACTATTAAGTTGTAATTAAAAATAACGTTCCGGAAATAAATTATACAAGGACGTTTAACGCGTACGGGCGTAATATAAGTGGTATACGGTTAAAGGGGCATCGCAACAAAAACGAAAAGAAAGTATAAAACGGTATCCGGAAAACGGTAAAAAGATAACGAAGCGAAAACGAAAAAAGGGCGCTACAGTATAAATATAATGGTAATACAGCGTTCTTAAAAAGAAAAGTAAGTCGGAACTCGAGAAAAGCTTAATGTTTATTTTTCGAAAAGCGGTAAAGGCAGTAGCAGAATTCCCGTACGAGTCGACAGCGGTAACGGAGCAACGATATCACCAACCCCGTTTCGGAATAGGTATTATACACCGCACCACGCCGCGGCACCGGGACAACGGCTCCACATCGTTTACGCAATACGTACACCTTGCCAGCTTTCCTACGTTATAAACCAAACTAACATATTGCAAGGTACCTATAATTCGAATCCGAAATGGACCATTTACGGTATAAAGTTTCTTTTTTTTTATAAGCAGTTAAGGACAACTGCCTTAAAAAGGGGGAACTACTGTTACGGTACCAACGTTACGGCTTAGCTAAGCAGCCATAACGCTATATAGCAGCAGGCGCACCACGCCTCTTAGATAGTTCCATCTTTCTCCTTTGTGCAATAACAGAATACTTTACCCAGTCTTTAAAGACGATCAGCGCCGTGACAAAAACTTTCTCTTAAAAAGAAAATGGAAATCTTATTACGTAGAATCCAAACCTTAAAAAAAGGATAAGGAAAAAAAACCCTAACCTCCTAAAAAAAGAATAGCTTAACCTATTCGAAAATTAAAAGAAAAAACCCTAGCACCCTTATTATTCAGCCTTAATCGGTACCGCGAAACCATAATTTTACTTCCTAACTATTACGGAATGTCGGAAATTAAAAGTTATAAGTAAATTACCCTAAAGACTTATAACGGAATTATAAATATAAAAAGATTTTTCGTTTAAATTAAAACTTACTTTAAATTTTATTAAAGCTCCTTAACGGAAAATTATTAAAAAATAATGGTCATTTTTTAGCTATTTATTGGACGAGTTTTTCTATAGTTCGAACTAATTATAAAAAATTACTTAGAAAATTACGTTAAAAAATCCTTAAACATTATTAATTATATTTTTAACGAATAGCGGTATTTCGAAAACTAAATACGAATTATATTTAAAAACTTAAACAAAAAATAATACGCGGTAAAATAATTATATCTTCTTTACTAAAGCAAATTAACTATGAAATATACGATAAAATTTAACCTTTTGGCCGTAATTTTTAATTTACCAAAAAACGCGTTATTTTATTTCTTTTACGATAACTTAAAACCTTGAGTTAAGTATAAAATATATCTAGTACTTAAAATAAGATCTTTTAAAAATATACTAATAAAGTAATTATTATTAACCAACGTACCTTTAACCGGTATCTCGAAAAAAAAAAAGGAACTAATAAACGAAATAACGATAAAGGCATTAGCAGCCGAATTAAAAAGAATAAAAATAAGCCTTAAAAGAAAGCAAGTACCGTTTTGAAAAAACTTAAAAAAATTAAATCCGATATAAAGTATTTTAACGGTAGCAAGAAAGGATATTTTAAAAGCGAATGTTACTTTCCCGCTAAAAGGAGCTTTAAAAAGAGAAAAATTACTTAACCCAAAAAAAAAACTAGAACAGCTAAATAAAAAAACCGACAATAAGGCAGAAAAGAAAAAAAAGTTAATTCGATTTTTTTTCTAACTAAAATTTACTATAACCACCACCATTATCCAAAACGACATCTCAAAGTACGAGGATTATCTTATTTACTACGACTTTAAAGTTAAAACTTATAAATATTACCCCGGATAAATAACCTCTAGGATAATTATGAAATTAAAATACTTTACTATTTTAACATATTTTGATATAAGATGCATAACGAAAATGATTAATTTTAACCCGACGCTAACAACTACGGATAGTGAAGTGGTGTAGGGTGCAGTATAGGTACAGCTGTAGCTTTGCAGCTTTGCTGCAGCTCTGTTTCTAGCTGCTTCCATTCACTTCGCCGGTGGGCTCCAATGGAGCGACATCCAGTGGGTCGACGACTGTCTATAAAGTTCTGACCTGGCAACTTTTATATGTAGTCTTCTAGAGAACCAAGGCACGCCCGACAATTCCTTTTCCCAAGCAACTAAACAAGATGTCCTACATACATCAGCTTCGATAAGCCCCGTCCCAATTCAATAGTTATTTTCGGAACTTTATAAGCTCCCTAAATATAAGGTACATATTAAACCTTAAGCAAACCAGTACGATTTGCAATACTTTACCGCTTATTACCTTAATAATTATTTCGGTTATGTTGAAACTAAAAAAAAGAAATTAAAAAATTAAAAACTAAAAAAGATTAAAAAAAGTTTTAACTTAAATAAAATTAAAAAATATTTACCGAATTCAATAACGAATATAAGTGCACAGAAACTTCCCGATAACTAAAATACCCCAAATCTTATTACTCAGATTCCGAATTAAAACAAAATTAAAAAGTTATATCGCAAAAATGTTTATATTATTTCTCGATACTTTATATTTAATTCGAACTTCTAAATATAGAAATAACCTTTTTAAAAGTTTACACCTTTAACCTTATAACTCGAAAAATATAAAACCAAAATTCGAACTCGAAAAAAATAATTACTTTTGAATACCAGTTTAACAAAACAAAAGTGGTATAAGTATATGAATAATTATTATACTAAATACGTTATAAAGAAAGCCCGAAAATGAAAACGCCTCTTTATAAATAAATAATACCAGTTAAAAAAAGCTAAAGACCTTCGAAATTAAGGTATTAAAAAGCTCCAGTATATAAAACCTTATATAAAGCGACATAAGGGATACGTAGCTAGATTAAGATTTCCCTTTAATATAAAAACAAAATATTTAAAGTTATAAGCGACTTAAAAATCAAAAGTAAGTTTATTTCTCCCGCGGCGGCAGAAAAATATTAAATTCCCTAGAAATACAAGTTAAAACCCTACAAGTTACGTATAATAAACGGAAGCTTATCCAAATATAAAAATAAACGAATTCTTCGAAAAACTAAAAAACTCCCCGTTTAAATCTAAAAATACCAAAAACGAATCTTATTAAATATTGCCGACATTTCTAGATATAATATCATCTTAAGAATACCATAGCTTAAATTTAACAACTTATATATTAACTGGAAACATTAAACACTTTTCAACGAAAGCGAAAAAAAGTTACTTAAGGAAAACGATTAAAAAATCTGCTATGTTAGTAAAAAAGTACAAGTTTCCGATTAAATCGAGACGGTACCACTTAAGTACTAAGGATTTAAAAAACTATTTAAAGATAGAAAAAACCACGAATTACCATTACATAGTTAATAAGATTACCGAATAGTTATTAAAAAGGCTTTTCACCTTAAACTTTATAAAATGTATTACATAAACCCTAAAAATTAAAGTCTTTATAGAAAACCATTTAATTTAATTTAATTTAAAAAAAGGATATATTCGACCTTTTAATTCCCTTGCTAGATATCTCGTTCTTATAGTACTAAAAACTAAAGATAGAAAGTAAAAAATTAACGAAAACACAAACCTGGTTTTTAAAATAGTAATCGATTATAGATAGCTAAATAATATCACGATTAAAAATGGATACCCTTTAACCTTTATAAACATATTAAAAAAAGGTTTATAAAGCTAAATAATTTACTGCACTTAATTTTCGAAACGGTTATTACCGTATTAAAATGGCTAAAAAAAAGAATAAAAAACAGCATTTAATATAATATATAAACTTTGCAAGTACCGAATAATACCTATAAAACTTACTAATGCTCCTACCAGTTTCTAACGTTTGATAATAACTACCTTACGAAAATTCCTAAACAAGTTTATATTCGTTTACCTCGACGATATTCTTATTTATTCCGAAATTTTAAAAAAGCATAAATAACATATAGCTTAAATACTTAAAACCTTAAATAAGACAAATATCCGAATTAATCTAACTAAAAGCGTATGACATACGTAAAAGCTAAACTTTTTAAAATATACACTTACCCTCGGCCAAATTTAGATTTAACGCTTTAAGATAAACGTAATTAAGAACTAGCTTATCTCTAATAAAACGACGGTTACCGACATCTAACAGATTTTAAGATTTACGGGTTACGTATAAAACCTAATTAAAAGATACGAAAATATAATTAAACCATTAACGAAACTTACTACCAAAAAGTATATAAGAAAAGAATTTAAGCTCCTAAAAAATGCGAAAAACACATTCTAAACCTTAAAGGACGTAATTACCAGCGGACGTATAATGAAACTACTTAATATAAATAAATAAAAAGCGCCTAAAGACGGACGCGTTGAATTAGGTACTAAGTACCATTCTGGAATAACTAAAAAATAACGATAAATAATATCTAATAACCTATTACTCGAAGGTGCTTTAAAATGCAAAACTTAAATACCCGATTTATAAAAAAGAATTGCTAGCAATGGGTAACGTTTTTAAGAAATAAAAGCCTTTCTTTAACGGAACTAAAAAACGTTTTAATATTTACTCCGATTATAAAAACCTTACTTGATTTATAAAGGCATAAAAATTAAATAAACGATATAAAACGTAAATAATTTTCCTGTTAAGGTTTAACTTTAAAATATATTACATTAAAAAAAGAATATTTAAACGGATATTTTTTATTGCAAAGGGGACTATGATCTCAAAGTTCCCAAACGAAGCATGTAAATATTATAATATAATAAAGATGGCACTATATAGTTATGCGAAATCCTAAGGAAACTAACCCCCGAACTTTTCATACGGTTTCGAAGTTCTTATGATACGAAAAAAAAAAAAAGGTTTAGTAGCTAAAAAAACAATTACAGGACCAGCTATTATACCGTAACAAGATTTATGTTCCTAAGAATTAACTAAAACAATTTATAAAAAGATTTTACGAAAACTTACTACATAAATATTAAGGAATCTTTAAGATTACCTGACAGTTACAAGAGAAATATAATTTCCCAGGATTACGCCGAATAGTTAAAAAGGTTATCAAAAATTATAACATTCGTAATTAGGTTAAAGCAGTACGTTATAAATTTTATGAACTGTTATAACTTACTAACATTTTTAACAAAATATGAAATATTATAACTTAGGATTTATTACCAACCTTTTTTTATTTAAGGACCTAATTACTAAAATCGAATACGACGGAATCTAGGTAATCGTTAATAGATTTACTAAATATAAGTACTTCTTACCTTTTTAAAAAATTGCGATAGAAGAATAACTAGCTTATATATTTATTCGGTATTATTTCGATAAATACGGAATATCAAAAGAAATATTTTTTAATCGAAATAATTTTTTTAGGTCCAAATTTAGCATTAACTTCTTTAAATAAATAAGTACTAAGTTTAAGTTCTTAACAGCTTATCACTCTTAAACGGATAGTTAAACGAAAGGGCTAAACTAAACCCTAAAATATATTACAGGAATAGGGGTTCTTGTCTTTAGGAGACCTGCTTGTCTGACCTGGTGTGGACCCGTCTCGAGTAAATCACGGGCTAGAAGGCTTGGCCTTTTAGGTAATCTAAGTGATCTAAGTAATCTGGTCCAGATCACATAGATCATATAGATTTACGACACACTTATTAAAAGGCAATTGGATATATAACGAACCGGTCTCCTATATAAATAACACCTACTTAGTTTCGCTCCTTGGTTATTAATCTAAGCCTATAACCAAAGGCAGTTATTCTTTATTATGGAAAAGGTTTTTAAATCTTTTTAACTAATAAAAACCTTAATAAATTATTATTTGCTTTATTATTATTTATAAATCAAAACCTTAGTTCGGATATTACTTATATTTCCAGGTAAATATATAATAGGTTCCTTATATTGTGATAGGTTTTTAATTAATAACCGACGGATAATTTCAAGCTTAATTAAACATAAGCTTTTCTGAATTTAATAAAGACGATATTACAAAGTAACGTTTAAAAGATAAACAATATACCCGATCCCCGTTATAAGCTAATAAAAAATCAATAACTAAATTAAATAATTTATCCTTTATTAAAAACGTTCTTTAATTAATTAATTATATTATGCCTTTTATAACTTAAAATAAGGGAAAGCCTTTTTCTTTTTAAACCCAGTATCTAACTCCGGCTTTAAAAAATATTATCGAAATCCAGAAAGATTCGGAAACAAAAAAAGAAAAACTAAAAGTTTAAAAACCTTAAGGCCCAAAAAAAAGGAAAGAAAACTTTTCTCTAAAGAGAAAATAAAAATCCTATTACGCAAAATCCAAGCTTTAAAGAAAAATAAAAAATAGAAGATCCTAACTTTTTAAAAAAAGAATAACTTAACTTACTCGAAAAATAAAGAAAAGAATTTTAACACCTTTATTATTCGGCCTTAATCGGTACGGCGAAATTATTATCTTACATTTTAGTTATTACGGAATGCCGGAGATTAAAAATTATAAACTAATTATTTTAAAGCCTTACGATAAAATTATAAATATAAAAAGTTTTCTTGTTTAAGCTAGAACTTACCTTAAGTTTTACTAAAATTTCTTAATAAAAATTATTAAAAAGTAATAGTTATTTTTTAGTTACTTATTAAATAAGTTCTTTTATAATTCGAATTAATTATAAAAAACTATCAGGAAAATTAACCTAAAAAGATTTCGGATATTATTAATTATATTTTTAGTAACTGGCGATATTTCGAAATTCGAATACGAATTATATTTAAAAACCTAAACAAAGAATACCAGGCGGTAAAATAATTATACTTCCTTTACTAGATTAAATTAATTACATAATATATAACGAAATTTAACCGTTTGGCCGTAATTTCTAATTTACTAAAAAACTCGTTATTTTACCTTTTTTACGACGGCTTAAAACTTTAAGTTAAAGATAAAATATATATCGTACTTAAAATAATTTTTTTTTAAATATACCGATAAAGTAATTATTGTTAATCGACTTACCTTTAACCGGTACTTCGAAAAAAAAAAAAGAACTAACAAACGAAATAACCATAAAAATTATAAAAACCGAACTAAAAAAAATAAAAGCAAACCTTAGAAAAAAGCAAATACTGCTTCGAAAAAGCCTAAAAAAGATAAGTCCGACATAAAATATTTTAACTCTAACAAAAAGAGATATTTTAAAAGTAAGTATCATTTCTCCGCTAAAAGGAACTCCAAAAAAGAAAGGATTCTTTAACTTTAAAAAAAGCTAAAATGATTAAATAAATAAAAAATAAGGTAGAAAAAGAAAAAAATAAATTAATTTAATTTCTTTCCAGCCAGAATTTACTATTACCATCACTCTGTAAATCCAGAACGATATTTTAAAATACGAGGATTATCTTATTTATTAAAACTTTAAAGTTAAAGCTTATAAATATCACCGCGGATAAATAACTTCCAGGATAGCCATAAAGCTAAGATATCGTTATTATTTTAGCGCATAAAGGTGCGAATTATATAGCGAAAATGATTAATTCCGACTCGACGCTAGTAATTACGGATGGTTATTCCCGAAACTTTATGAACTTCCCGAATATACGGTACATACCAGATCCCGAAAAACCAGCATAAATTGTTACACTTTACCGCTTATTACATCGACGATTATCTTATTTATCTTAAAGCTAAAAAATAATAATAACTTTTAGCCTAAATAAAACGAAAGAATACTTATTAAATTAGATAACGAATGCCGATATATAAAGACTTCCCAATAGCTAAAGTACCTTAGGTTTTATTACTTATATTCCGAATTAAAATAAAATTAAAAAGCTATATCGCAAAAATATTTATGTTACTTCCCGATATTTTATATCCAATATAAACTCTTAAATACAAAAATATCATTTTCGAAAATCCATACCTTTAACTTCATAATTCGAAAAATGCAAAATCAAAAATCGAACTTAAAAAGAATAGTTACCGTCGAATGCAGATATAGCAAAAAAACGTAATTTAAATGCAAAAACGATCAATATACCAAATACGCTATTCGAAAGGTACGCAAACAAAGACTTTCTCAGGCTGAACATTATCATAAGTTAAAAAACACCAAAGGCCCTCGAAAATAAGGTATTAAAAAGTCTTAAATTATAAGACCTTATAGGAAGTAATAAAAGAACTACGTAATTAAATCGAAATTCTCCTTTAATATAAAAACAGTACGTTTAAAGCTATAATCAACTTAAAAGCCGAAAATAACTTTATTTTTCCCACGGTAATTAAAAAAATATCAAATTCCTTAAAAATCTAAATTAAAATCCTATAAATTACGTACAGTAAACGGAAACTTATCCAAGTATAAAAACGGACGAATTTTACGGAAAACTAAAAAACTTCCCGTTTAGATCTAAAAATACTAAGAACAAATCTCGCTGGATATTACCGACATTTCCGGATATAATATCATCTTAGGAATGCCGTAACTTAAGATTAATAATTTATATATTAATTAGAAACATTAAACAATTTCTTTTAAAAAAAATAAAAAAGGCTATCCGAAAAAAACAAAAAAAATTATTATATTATTAAGGAAGTATAAATATCAAACCAAGCGGGAACATTATTACTTAAATACTAAGGATTTAAAAAACTATTTAAGAATAAAAAAAACTACGAATTATTACCACATAATTAATAAAATTACCGAATACTTATTAAAAAAGAACATTACTTTAAACTTTACAAAATTTACTACATAAACCTTAAAAAGTTAAAAACCTTATGGACAACTATTTAACCTAATTTAAAAAAAGAATATATTTAACTCTTTAATTCTTTTATAAGATATCCCGTCATTATAATATTAAAAACCAAAAATGGAAAATAAAAGATTAACAAAAATAAAAACTTAATTTTTTAAAAAGTTATTAACTATAAGTAATTAAAGAATATTACGGTCAAAAATGGATATTTTCTAACCTTTATAAACATACTAAAAAAACGCCAATAAAAGTAAATAATTTATGATACTTAATCTTCGAAACGGTTATTACCATATTAAAATAGCTAAACATAAAAAATAAAAAACGGCATTCAAAATAATATACGGACTTTACGAATACCGAATAATACTTATAGGATTTATTAACGCCCCCGCTAATTTTTAACGTTTAATTATAACTACATTACGAAAATTCCTAAATAAGTTCGTATTTATTTACCTTAACGATATCGTTATTTACTTCGAAATTTTAAAAAAGCATAAAAAGTATATCGCCTAAATATTCCGAACCTTAAATAAGGCAAATATCCGAATTAACTTAGCTAAAAACGTATAGCACATATAAAAATTAAACTTTCTAGGATATATACTTACCCCCGGCCAAATTCAGATTTAACGCTTTAAAATAAAAGCAGTTAAAAACTAGCCCATTCTTAATAAAGCGACCGTTATTAACATTCGGTAAATCTTAAGATTTACGGATTACGTATAAAGCCTAATTAAGGGATATAAAAATATAATTAAACTATTAACGAAATTTATTACCAAAAGTACGTTAAAAAAAAGTTTAAACTTTTAAAAAATGCAAAAAAGTGTTGCAGATTTTAAAAAACGTAGTTATTAACGGACCTATAATAAAACTACCTAACGCAAATAAAAAAAGCGCTTAAAAACCGACGCCTCGGATTACGCACTAAGTACCGTCCTGGAACAACTAAAGGATAACAATAAATGGTACTTAATAACCTATTACTTAAAAATATTCCGAAATACAAAACTTAAATACTCGATTTATAATAAGAAATTACTAGCAATTATTAACGTTTTTAAAGAATAAAAGCTTTTTCTTAACGAAACTAAAAAACTCATCGATATTTACTTTAATCATAAAAACCTTACTTAATTTATAGAGGTACAAAAACTAAATAAACGACATAAAATTTGAATAATTTTCCTATTAAGGTTTAATTTCAAAATATATTATATTAAGAGGAAAAAAAAATATCTAGGCGGATATTCTTAATCGTAACGGTAACTATAATCTTAAAGTTCCTAAACGAAGTATATAAATATTATAATATAACATAGATAATATTATATAGTTATGTAAAATCCTAAAAAAAATTAACCCCTAAAGTTTTAATACGGTTTCGGAATTCTTACGATACGAACGAAAAAAAAAGGTTTAATAACTAAAAAAACAGCCAAAAGATTAGTTATTATACCATAACAAAATTTATGTTCCCAAAAACCAACAAAAATAATTCGGAAGGGAATTTTACGAAAACCTATTACATAAATATTAAAAATTCTTCAAAACCACCCGGCGATTACAGGAAAAATACAACTTCTTAAAACTATACTAAATAATTAAAAAAGTTATTAAAAATTATAATATCTATAATAAAGCCAAGGTAATACGTTATAAACCCTATAAGCTGTTATAATCTACTAACATTTCTGATAAGGTATGGAACACCATAACTTAGGACTTTATTACTAGCTTTCCTTTATTTAAAAACCTAATTACTAAAATCGAATACGACGGAATCTAAGTAATTATTAACAAACTTACCAAATATAAATACTTTCTACCCTTTAAAAAAACTATAACGGCAAAATAACTAGCTTATATATTTATCCGATATTACTTTAATAAATACGGAATACTAAAAAAGATTATTTCTAACCGAAACAAGCTTTTTATATCTAAATTCGGCACCAGCTTCTTTAAATAAATAAGTATTAAGCTTAAATTCTTAACAACTTATTACCCATAAACAACTATTTAAACGGAACGACTAAATTAAACCTTAAAATAATACCTTCGATATTATATTAATTACCAGCAAAATAATTAAGTAAAACTGTTGTTATTAACATAAATAACTTATAACATATTTACTAACGAAAATGTAGGTATATCCCCTTATATAATTATGTACGGATATAAGGTAATAACTTAACGACCAAAACAACCAGTATATAAAATTCCTATAATTACTATTATAATTCCCCGAACAAAGATAATAATAACGGAAATCAAAACCATATAATCTCGTTTACGAGCCGAATTACGTTTTCTTTAGCAAAAAATAACTTAATATTAAATATCTTATAAATTAAGATTAAGAAAGTTAACGACAAACTCGATTTTAAAAAACTTAATCCGTTTAAGATTAATAAAATTATTTCCAAAACTAATTACATATTATCATTACCTAAGAAAATGAAAATATACCCTCTTTTCCATATTTATTTACTTAAACTAATACTCAAAAACGCCCCGTTAAAAATAAGCTTAAAAATCGAAAAAATATTAAACTTTAAAATAATTAAAAACAAAATCCTAACCGACCGTTCCTAACGTAGCCAAAATTACAGGTAATAAAGGTCCCCTGCTTAAATCTAAACTTACGGCGTTCCAATTGAAAAAAATAAACGCTTCCGCAATAACGTTTATCTCGGAAACAAGCTACGCTTATTCTAGCTTCATACGACGTTATTACTTTTCTAATTTCTTTTGCTTTTTTTATTAATCCAATTTATAAACCCTTTTTAAAATAGTTATAACTTTCTTTTTCAGGATTTCTTATTAAAAGCATAAGCGTTTTATCCGCCCGATAAGTTCTTTTATCCTTTTCTCGGAAACTTCTTAATATATAACCAAAATATCCTCCGCTTTTCGTTATTCTTTTTCCAAACGATTATGCATTTCGCCTAATTTCGTCAGCGAATTCATAATTAAAACGTTATATGCTAAACGCTGGTGACGGGTACAATAATCGCAGCTTAAAATGTTAGGAACAAAAAAACAGTCAATGTCGCCAAAACGAATATAATTAAACTAAGGGAAAACCTTAATACCAAACTTTTTAATCGAATTAATTCGAACGTTACGAAAATCGCGTTAATTTAAATAAGGTCTTTTTTTCCTTTTTCGAATACGGCCTGTTATAATAAAAGTTAATTGAAGCGTTTTTAAAAACTTACTTTAATAAAAAATAGCTACCTACGGTTCTTATCTTTAGAACAAAGATTCTTAAAAAGGGGAAATAATATTATAGGAACAGGGATTCCTATCTTTAGGAAACCTGCTTATCTAACCTGATATGAACCCGTCTCGGATAAATCACGAGTTAAAAGGCTTAACCTTTTAGGTGATCTAAGTAATTTAAATAATCTGGTCCAGATTACATAAATCACATAAATCCACGACATATTCATTAAAAAGTAATTAGATATATAACGAACCGGTTTCCTATATAAATAGCACCTATTTAATTTCGCTTCTTAGCTATTAATTTAAGCCTATATCTAGAGATAATTGTTCTTTATTGTAAGAAAAGTCTTTAAATCTTTTTAACGAATAAGAACCCTACTAAATTATTCCTCGCCTTATTATTATATGCAAATTAAGACCCTATTTCGGATACTGCTTATACTTCCAGGTGGATGTATAACAGGTTTGTTACAAAATAATACTTCTGAAATTATGTTAACTATTAGCAAAACAATTAAATAAAGTTACTACAATTAGTATAAATAGCTTATAACACGTTTACTAGCGAAAATATAGGCATACCCCTTTATATAGCTATATACGAACATAACGCGATAACTTAACAACAAAAGCAGTTAATATATAGAAATCTTATAATCACTACCATAATTTCCCGAACGAAAATAATAATGACGAAAATTAAAATAATACAATCTCGATTATAAACCGAATTACAGTTTCTCCAGTAAAAAAAGGCCTAATATTATAATAAAAATAGAATTAAAGGACCAATTCTAACGAAAAGAAATAAGATTTACCTATTACGGCAAAAATAAAACGCGACGTTAAATATCTTATAAATTAAAACTAAAAGGCTTAACGATAAGCTTAATTTCAAAAAATTTAACCTATTTAAGATTAACAAAGTTATTTCCAAAACTAACTATCAACTATTACTACCTAAAATAATAAAAATACGCCTTATTTTCTATATTTCCTTACTTAAACCAGCACCCAAAAATACTCCGTTAAAGACAACCGTAAAAATCGAAAAAAAAAACGATACCGAATATAAAGTCAAAAGGATACTAAATTCTAAAATAATCAAAAATAAAATTTAATACCTAATTAAATAAGAAAAATATTTATACGAAAAAAACATTTAAAATCACTTAATTATCTAACAAATACGATAGACCTAGTTAAAACGTTCCATTAACAAAATCCTAATCGACCGTCTCCAGCGCAACCAAGGTTATAGGCGATAATAGTCTCCCGCTTAAATCTTACCCTACGACGCTTTAATCGAAAAAATAAACGCTTCCGTTATAGCGTTTATCTCGGAAATAAGCTGCGCCTGCTTTACCTCCATACGACGCCGCTCTTCTTTTATTTTTCTCGTTTTTCTAATTAATTCAACTTTAAACCTTTCTTTAATATTTTTAACGCCATTTTTTAAGAAAATCCTGTTAAAAATGTAAACGTTTTAATTTTTTTAATAAATCTTTTCGATTTTTAATTTTAATAAGGCCTTAAGTCATTTAATTCCTTTTCCGCTACTTCTTAATACGCTAAAAAACTATCCTTAACCTTTCCTTACTCTTTTTAAAAACGCTTTTATATCTCGTTTATCCTTTTTAAGGAATTTATAGTTAAAACGTCACAAGAAAAACGTCAGCAACGAATGCAATTGTTACAACTTAAGTACTCTAAAACGTAAAAATATTCGGCTTCGCCAAATCGAACATAATAAAAATACGAAAAAGCCCTAATACTAAATTTTTTAATTAAATCAATACGATCGTTCCGAAAATCGCGCTAATTTAAACGAAGGTTTTTTTTTCTATTTCTTAATACGGCCTAATATAATAAAGGTTAACTAAATTCAAAAATAGGTTTAATAAAAAAGATAACTTATTATTTTTATCGTTAAGATAAAAATCTTTAGAAAAAGGAAATAATATTACGAAAATAATATTCTCGTCCTAAGGACTTACCTTTAAAACCTAATATAAAAATGCGCTACGGCTAAAGCTCGGCTAAAAAGCTTAGCTTTTAAACAATTTAAGTAGTTTAAGTAATCCAGGACTAAATTACATAAATTATATAAATTTACGATATACTTATTAAAAAATAATTGAATATATAATACACCGATCTCTTATATAAATAGCACTTACTTAAGTTCGTTTCTTAGCTATTAATTTAAGCTTACAACTAAAAGCAGTCGTTTTTTACTGTAAGAAAAGTCTTTAAACCTTTTTAACGAATAAAACCCTAATAAATCATCTCTTACCCTATTATTACCTGCAAATCAAGACCCCTTTTCGAATACTGCTTATACTTCCAGATGGATGTATAACAGGTTCATTATAAAAGTTTATTTAGTATCTTTTATAACCTTTTACTCTTTCTAAGTTGATATGATAATAATATAATCTTATAAGTTAAAATAAGAATATATAAAGCTTGAGATTATTTATAATAAATTTTAAAATATATTTTTTAAAATTAATTAAATGCGGAGAACGTATTAATAAATTTAAGGCAAATACTTTAAATTTTCGAATACCTAATCTTTTAAAGTAAAACGTTTATCCTTATTCGATAGCTTAATCGATTTCTTACCGATATAAACGTAATTAATTTATACGCTAATATTAAATATACAACTGATAATCTTATAGAAATTTTATACTGTTAATTTATTCGTCTTATATTAAATGCTATATTTAACGGATAAAGCCGGATTTTACGTAAAGAATAAATGAATACGGTATATAATTTAGTTTTCGAAAAACTTAATATTCTTTCATTATTAAAACAAGTTTTAAAAAGCCCTTAAATATTTAAGTCGTATTTTTAATTAAATTAGCGGAAAAATAACGAATCGTTTTATTAAAAAAAATCGTATTTTGCTTTTATTTAAATACTTACGGAAATAAAGAAAATCGATATAAAAATATTTAAACGTATAATTACCGGATAATATAGTTATAACGTACCAGACAAGCGAGTCGGACAGATAAGCGAGTCTGACACTTTTTGGCATTCCACGACAATAAATTCAAATTAATCAACTATAATACATCAAATCAATTTAAACTAATCGGATTCTTCTTCGTTAAACGTATCTATAACTTCTTTATAAGTACGCGTATTATACCCGGGCTTGCTGTAAACGCCACACTTCCATTCCTTAGTTTTAACCCTTTTATGACGACCTTCTTTAATTACTATTGGTTGTATTTTTTTATCACCCCCTTTTTTTCAGCCAGAAGAACTTCTCCCTTTTATATGGTAAGTATTCCTTTTTGAAAACGTTTATATTTAGTCCTTCGTCGTTTGTTTAAGATGTAATTTATTTCGCGTAATTGGATAACCTTTTCCTGAAAAAGAGCATTTTCGTATAAAAGTAATAAGTTACTTTTAGTTAAAAGATTAACCGATGTAATTATTTTTATGAGGGAGCTTTTTTAATAATTTTTTATCTTTCTTTTTAAATAACGCCTTTATTTTGTTATTTCGCGAATAACTTTAAAAGTTTTCGTTAAGAGGAAAATGGAATCGGCAGAAGTAAGCGAAGAGATAGTCGGCGTAAGTACAATTAAAAGGACTTTTAATTCGGAAAAAACGTTATTAAAATCGAATAGAACAAAACCAACTTTTACGAATCTAGATTTGATATTATCGGACGTTATGGCAGCTTAGAACGCTTTGTAAAAGCCAGCGAGAAAATCTTCTTTCGCAATATAGGTATAATGGCGTCGTATTAAGTTTTTGATATACTGTAAATAAACGCGTTTTAAAACAGAAAAATAAGATACGTTAAAAGGTTAAAGCTGATACGAAGAATATGCGGGTATATAAAGCGTAATAATGTCGTAGTTGGCGTAATATTTTTCGAATTTCATTAAATGGTGGCTTTTGTAACCGTCGAATATAAGAAAACGTTTCGAACTTATCGTACGCGGTCGAATATACTTATCAAAATGCTGAATTTATTTTAAATTTAAATTATTAGTTATTTAACTATTATTATTTAATGCGACCTTTTAATCGGTTGTTAGTAATAAGTTATTACGGTATTAGGATTTAAGGTATTTTTTTCCCGTTATAATAATAAATAACGGTATAGCTTGGTTTTAGAAACTAATAGCCTAAATAATTATAACTTATTTTTTATTCCTTTATTATATTTATTTAGGTTTTTTACGTTTTTTAACATTAATAATTACCATGTTCGTTATTATAAAAAGTCCTATTAAGAATTTAATTTTATTAAAGTCATAAATATCTTTTTTTATAATGCCGTATTTTGCGATAATAACCCGAATAAGTTCAAATTATTTGCAAAATGTTTCTGGATTTTCGCATAAAACCTATTAATAATTAATCCTTTAATTTAGACGCGTTTAGAATTTTTTTTGCCGTTATATAAAGTTTGACGCCCATTTAATTTCGACGCGTATTATAACGCGTTAAGTAAGTAGCAAATTCGTTATATCTTTAACGTGCTAAAGCCGGATAAGAAACGTTTACGTATTTAGATTAAGGATTTGGTTAATAATCGATTTTTCTTCGGTCGGCGTCAATTTTCGCGAATTGGGGGTAATATCGGCTTGGGAAGATTTGCCGTTAACTTTATTCTTTAAGGTAAAATATAGGACGTTATAAATAGAACTAAGCTTTTTATGACTAAATTTCAGGTTAACTTTTTTAACCTGAACGGCTAAGTTTATTCTAAATGCTTTTGTAAGCCGCTTTATATTATAGTTATTAAGAAACGAATAATAAAAGTTGAATAGTTAGGATATTAAAAAAAGTGTCCGACTCGCTTATCTGTCCGACTCGCTTGTCTGGTACGTTATTATTTTTAGTTTTAAATAATTATCGAACGATTAATTTTAAATTATTTACAAATTAATAAAATATGTTATTATAACTTATTCTCGATTTTTATATTACGTTTATTTAAGTTTTTTACGTTTTTTAACACTTATAATTATTATACTTAATATTATACAAGGGTTTATTAAAACGTTCATTTTATTAAAAATATAAATATTCTTCTTTATAATAATATATTTTATATATATCTAAGGTTAATATAAGTTAGAACCTTATTTTCTAGGCTTAGTTAAATATAAAAAAATCATTTTACGATATAATTTCTACGATAAATACTATGTCTAGTATCTTTAAATATAATAACTAATTAATAGTTTTTACAGTTAAGATAGATTATATTCCTCAGTCCTATAGAGCCTCACTTTAACGCCGACTGCTAGGCCCCCGTAAGCACGCAATTCCTCGACTGATGTCGACTTAAGAGGCTTATATGCGTGGTTGCCAATAAGCGTCGACCCTGATAAACCTTATGCCCGCTGGCTTTACGGTTTGGCAAGGTCAAATAATATAACTTAAGAGATGTTAAGCTTTATGCGATAAAACTTAAAGATAAACCTTAAAGGCAAACCTTAAAAAAGCTTTAAAGGCTAACTTATTTCATGTTTATAACTCGAATAAATTTAAAATTATTTACGAAGTATTTTTAACTTTTTATATAATATTTTTAATATATATATATATTTCGATTTTAACGTGTTTTGATTTTCTTTTTATTATTTAATAAAGTTAGACGTCCATTTAATTTTAACGCGTATTATAACGCATTAAGTAAGTAATAAATTTGCTATATTTTTAACATATTAAAGCCGGATAAAGAACGTTTACGTATTTGAGTTAAGGATTTTATTAATAATAAAAGATTTTTTAATCGGCGTTATTTTTCATAAATGGGTGATAATATCGAGCTTTTAAAGTAAATTCGGAGATGTTAAATATCGAATATAGCTTTTTAAAGCCAAGTTTTAAGTTTTATATTTTCGCCTAAATGGTTAAATTCATTTTAAATTCTTTTATAAGCCGTTTTATATTATTAATATTAAGAAATTAATAATTAAAGTTAGGTAGTTAATATATTAATAAAATTAACTCGCGAGCTTATCTAGCTTACGAGCTTATTTAATACGTTATACGAATTAATAATTTATATAATTATAATTTATTTTAAAAACATCTATTACGTTTATTTAAAGTTTCTACACATTTTAACATTTATAATTATTAAAGTATTATAAATAAACATTTCGGATGAATAAATATTTTAAATACTTTTTAATACATTTTAACTATTTAACTTTTATTTCTCATTTTTAACAATAATAATATAAGACGGCTTATAAAAGAAGTAGAAATAAACTTCGATATTTAGGTTAAAAAATAAAATCCAAATTTAATTATACGAAACTTAGCTTTCTTTAAGAAATTATTTAATTTATTTTATATAAACGGTATACTGGTATACTTTCTTATAACGAGTATATAACCAAATCGTAAAAATTAACAGCGGCTGAAAAGATTTCGATTATCGACCATATCCTTAACTTTGATAATTAAAATATTAAATCCATTTTAAGCTTAATTCGTTTATTATTTAACTATTAAAACTAGTATTAACCTTTTAATCGATTAGTAATAAGTTATCGCGATACTAGGAATTAAGGTGGGTTTTCCCCGTTAATATAATAAATAGCGATAAAGCTTAATTTTGCGAATTAATAGCTTAAATAATTATAACCTATTTCCGATTCCCTTATTGCGCTTATTTAAATCTTCTACGTTTTTCAGCACTTATAATTACTATATCGGATGCTATTAAAATTTTTATTAAAAAGCTCGTTTTGTTAAAGTTATAAATATTCTCTTTTACGATACCGTATTTTACGATTATAACTTAAATAAGTTCAAATCATTTCCGAAATACCTTTAAATTTTCGTACCGTATCTTTTAATAATCGAATTTTCGATTTAAACGCGTTTTAAGTTTTTTTTACCGTTTAATAAAGTTCGACGCCCAGTTAACCCCAATACGTTTCGTAACGCATTAAGTAAGTAATATACTAACTATATCTTTAATATATTAAAGTCGGATAAAAAACGCTCGCGTATTTAAGTTAAGGATTCGGTCGACAATCGATTATTTTTCGGTCGGTTTTAGCTTTCGCAAATTCGCGATAATATCGGGTTTAAAAGATTTGCCTTAAATTCGGGTTTTTAAAATAAATAAAAGGATATCGTATATAAAACCAAGTCGTTTGAAATTAAATTTCGGGTCTTTTTTTTTTTAACTTGAATTGCTAAGTTCATTTTAACTTTTTTAAGAAGGCGTTCCATAATGTTAATGTTAAGAAATAAGCGATTAAAGATAAATGGTTAAAATGGTTAAAAAAGTGTACGACGAGCTTGTATGTTCGACGAGCTTATGTGGGACGTTAACTGTAATTTAATATTATTTATTTTATAATTACGGAAAGTTAATATAAAATTAAATTTTTTATCTTCTTATATATATTTAGTTTTAATTAAAACGCGATTAATAAAATGCGCTCGAAAAAATAATTAAAATTTTCGTTTTAAGTAAACCTTTAATCCGGAACGCTTTTGTAATTACAACGTATTAACTATAACCCGTACGGTTAAAAAATAACTGGACGAACTTTTCTTATATTAAATTACCCTTAAAAATTTTATAGTAAAATATTAAAAATAATATTTATTACGTCATAATAAAAAAGGCGTTCCAGTTAATTAAGTCCGGAATCTTTTTAGGGTTATAACGTAACAACTATAACCCGTACGGTTAAAAAAATAGCTGGACGGGCTTTTCCCATACTGAATTATCCTTAGAAAATTTATAATAAAATATTAAAAGTAATGGTTATTACGTTGTAATAAAAAGGGCGTTCCGGTTAATTAAGTCCGAAACTTTTTTATAGTTGCAACGTAATAATT
The DNA here is from genome assembly GCA_004154915.1 of Monosporascus ibericus. Lineage (NCBI taxonomy): Eukaryota > Fungi > Ascomycota > Sordariomycetes > Xylariales > Monosporascus > Monosporascus ibericus. Next base: position 63,144 of record QJNU01000072.1, on the reverse strand, counting down.
ACCGGTCGTAATATTTTGCTATAAACTTTTTAAGGATAATTCAATATGGGAAAAGTCCGTCTAATTATTATTTTATCCGTACGGGTTATGGCTATTACGTCGTAGCTATAAGGGCGTTCCGGTTAATCAAGTTTGGGACCTTCTTAGGGTTGCGACGTAATAACCACAGCTCGTACGGCCGAAAAAATTGCTATACGAGCTTTTCCCAATATAAAATATACTTAGGAAACCCGGTATACGATGATACGACCGGTGGTTATTACGTCGCAGCCATAAGGGCGTTACGGTCGCCCATTTCTTAGACCTAAACCTAGCCATATTGGCTATAATTACTACTTAAAAAATTAAAAAAAAAAAATTAAAAAATTTCCTATACGTATATTAGCTTATGTTCGACGCGTATATAAAGTTTTATACCTATCGGCTTTGATTTAGTTGCGTAATTATTTCTTTTTATTTAAATTTTTACATTTAAAAGAAATGGAAAGAAAGTTGATAATATTGGTAGGAGCGCCTAAAACGGACCCTCTTTTCGCACAACTCCAACTCAGGCCTCGCTGGCTCGTTACGGGGATTTGGGATTTAATTGGTCAATTTTTAGCGTAATACATCAGTACTTTGGAAAACGAGCCAGCGAGGCCTGAGCTAGCTGAGGTAAGATTTTGTATATATTACAGGTTCGTGCAGAGCCTTTACAGGCTTTAATACGGAATAAAAGCTATTAAGAAACTCCTTTTAAGGTTTCCAAGAACGGTATCGGAAAAGAAAGATTGGATAATTACTTTGATTAACGTCGAAAACCTAAAAAGGTAATGTAGACGTAAACCGAGTACTGGATGGCACTCATGCGTAGGTCATGCTTAAAATAGTACGGATTATGGCGAAGGGAAAGGCAAAATTCCAATGTTCGTATTCTTCAGCTTCCTCCTTCGATCGCTTGCTAATGGGGTATCTCAAGTATATGTGTAGGTACGTAGGTGTATGTCTATGCGACGATTGCGGCCATTCGTTAATCCCGTCCATTTGCCTCCTATCCCGGCGCATAAACCAGCCCTAGAAAATCTTTATCCCCGCTTCGGGTATGGCGTACTACTGCTGCTCCCGCTCTTCGAGTCGCTCTGCATGCTCTGCTCCAAGGCCTTCTTGAGATCCTCGTCCATCTCCTCGACATCTTCTTGATTGGAGGAGGAACCGCTGCTCTCCTTCTGCTTCCCCTTGGTGAACCGGCGGAACTGCTCCTCCGCCAGGCTCTGGCGCTTGACGTACTCCATGACGATGTCCTCCTCCGACTTCAGGGAGTCGACGCGCGCCATTTGCTCCTTGTGGGCCCGCTCCGAGGCTTCGATCGCTCGTCTGAGCTCCTCGTCGTCGTCCGTGTTGTGATACTGCTCTGCCTGCGACGCTTCGATGGCCCTCCGTAGCTCCTCGTCGTCGTCCTTGTTCTGGTACTGCTCGGCCTGGGACGCCTCGAGCACTCTCCTGTACTCCTCGTCGTCCTCCTCGTTCGAGGAGATGGTCGGTTCCGTCTGCGACCTCTGTAGGGCGCGCTGGAAGTCCTCGTCGTCGCTCGAATCCCTGTCTTGCATGCGGGATAGTTGACGCTGGTGCTCCATTACGCTGAGCTGAACGGCCTGTTCGATGAGTTCCTGGTATTCTTCCTCCGTGATATCCTCGAGGTCGCCTACCTCATACGAGGTACGCGGCGGCAGTGCTGGCGGTAGCTGCATTTTTGAGTCGACCACGAAACTGGATACCTGGCCGCCGGACGCGTTGGAGGACCCGGTGGCGGCGGAGCTCGCCGTAGCGGATCTCTTCCTCAAGGCGGCCACGCTGGCTCTGATGGCTCGCTCGATCCGTGAATCTTCTGCAGGGTCTCCAGTAGACGTCTCGTTCACCGCGACCCGAATTGCTTGCTCAAACTCCTCGTCCTGCTCCGGCATACTATCCGCCAAAGGAACAGGAGCCAGCTCTTCGTTGTGCGATCCGCTGTGAGATGAGGTAATTGCGGTTGCCCCCTCCGTTTGCCTTCTCCGTCTGGACCTCCACTCCTCCAATCGGCTCCTCGGTTCCTCCGTTGAGAGCTTTTTGGCGTGCTGCCAGACTGACATTCTGGGCTCGTCCTCGCTTTCCCCGACGCCGGGCTGTAGCGGCGAATCGGGTGAGTGGTCTCTAGACTTGCCTTTCTGTCTCTGTTTCATGGCGTAGAATGCCTTCATTTCAGGCTTCCGGGCATGCCAGCGCACTTCAATATCATCGCGCTCCGCTTGGCTCGCTCGTCTGTAGTCCTCGTTGCCTTGGGAGATTCGTGACGCGATGATATAGTTCTCCGCGCTCTTAGCGAACAGTGATCGTACTGTGGCATCTACACCCGCCATGGCATAGGCAGGGAGGGAACACAAACCTAAAAGCCATAGTTAGCGTATGGGGATTTTTAAAATTACAAGGAAAATCTACCTACCAGCGAAGGGTTTAAAAGCAAAGCCGCCGATGCCTTTGCCGAACCCTTTAACCAATCCCAGAGCCCCTTCCTTCTGTGCACCTCTGTAGGGCTGTGTGACGAGACCAGAGACTCCATCGTACAAACCAAGTCCGAACTCTTTCCCAGCGATCTTGAGGCCGCTGCCGAGCCCCTTGACCTTTTCTGGAGGGCGGACAGTATCGTCGTTGTACAGTTTCGGCAGGTTCCTAAAGCCTTTCGCCAGTCCCATACAAAAGTTCATCGGAGTCCTTATTCCGGTTGACACGATATTGTTGACGCTCTTTCCTACCACCATTGCCCTCTCAAGACTGTCATGGTGCTGCTGGGGAGACGTCGCGGCGGTCTCAGGCGGTGTCGGGCCGTGGCGCGGTGTTTCCGGATTCGAGGTAGCCCTATTGCGCCGCGCAGGCACGACGTCGTCGGGATTTGGAAGAGTATCCGAGGAGAACGCTAGCGATAGCCCGCCCATCATATCATTTCCCGGTCTTAGTCTGAGCCTACGAGGCTTGCTGGCGGCTTCAGCCTCAGCTTCAGTGCGTCGTTGAGCCTCAGCGTGTTGTTCTGCTTCGGTTGAGTCTTCCGCGGCGGCAACTGTCGATAAAGCATCGGCGTTATTGCTCGGCACGCTCGCAGTGTCAGCGGCGTTTTCTACTGCCCCCTGCGTCTTCGATCTTATCCTTGCCGCCTTGAAAATATCACGAGGGAAGTCGGCTATGGATAGACCAATGGTGGTAAGGTCACCGACGAATGCTGACGTGACGGCCGAGATGGGATCCGTGGGATGGTCCTCCGTGTTGTACTCCTTCGCTCGGAATCTACAATGCGCACGAAACGTAAGCCACTTTGAGTCACACAGATACAGGGTCTCCCACTTACAGCTTCAAGTCCGAGTACTGCAAGTAGCCCAGTTGCACCAATGTGGCCGCTGCTAAGGCACTGAGGCGTGTTTCAGTTCGCCGGACGCGCCAGACTGCGGTCCGGCTTGGGACTATAGAGCATCGAAGTCTACCGGCGTCGAGGTGTTTGTGGAAACACTGTGCTCCCACATCGGTGCCCTTCTCCTCTCGGATCTTGGACCCGAGTTCTGTAGCCCTCGCCTGGGTTTCGGGCTTCATCACGGTCCGGATAGCCTCGGCAAGTCCTTCTACCGTTAGTTTCCGGTAAGGGATGGGGTCCGGGCCCGCACCGGCCCGAGCTACCATGGCTCCCCAGAAAGGTTGGTCGCCGAAGAATGGTATGACGATGGTGGGCTTGCCCGCATTAATACCCGCAGCCGTCGTCCCGGCGCCTCCGTGATGGCATACGGCTGCTACATGTTTAAACAGCCAGTCGTGCGGCACGTTACCCAACATGAACACCCCCTCGGGGATACCCACATCGTCGGCTCCCAGACCACCCCATCCTTTAGATACCAGAGCACGGACTCCAGTCTCTGCCACCGCATCGAATATCATACGAGTGAGCCCATTCGGGTCATCGACGACGATGGAGCCGAACCCGATGTATATGGGAGGAGGTCCCGCCTCGAGAAATGCCGAGAGTTCGGGGTCTGGCGTATAGGACGACGCCAGATTAAGAAAAAAGAACCCCGCCACGTCTATATGCTGACCCCAATCGACCGGTTTGGGTATAAGCGCCGGAGACCTATCAGACTTAGCAACGCATCAGTTTCTATTGTCAGGCGCACATCTCCTTACCAGCAGTACGTGTATGGGATGCGAAGGCGCGTTATCACAGCAGGTGCCCAGAGCAAGGGGAGCGGTTCGAGGTCGAGGAGTTTGGATCGGAAGCGGTTGATAATGTCTCCAAGGCCCTGCCAAGTCATCATTTCGACTAGAGCGTAAGATATATAATTGGTAGTGGCGGGATCGGTATTAGTCGATTGAATATTTGCGAGGGGCTGAGGGAAAGCTTTCGTGGGTGACCAAGGCATACTTCATACATCGTATCAGAAGGGTCGTATCAGACGGCTTCGAGCAGTAATACACTTACGTGAACATGAGATGCAGGGGCACGCCGAGCTTCTCTGCGACATGAATATGGGCAAAACTCGGTGGATTCGCAATGATGGCGTCGGCGACGAAGGGGATATTCGATGGATCGTAATCATCGTGGTCACTTGCTCCATTGGGATGACTCTCAAACCTCGAGAAGCTGGGAGCAGGTCCTAGTCCTTTGCCCGTCTCGATGCAAGATCTCCAGCAGCCGAGGATGATCTGTTCGATTCCTTTTCTTCTCTTGGTGACCTCACCGCTCGTCAATGCATCAAGACCCGGCATCAGGCCTGGGTTTTTAACCATAAAGGCCATGAGTTCAGCAGGATCTCCTCCGATACTGAAGAATTCCAATCCGTTCTCCTCGACGAACTGCTGAAAAACGGGATGCGTGGCGATGCGGACTCGATGACCGTATGTGTCTCTCAGCACCTTGCCCAATGCAACGAAAGGCTGAACATCGCCTCGCGACCCTACGATCTGGATGACGACGTTCAATCTCGGGGGAGGCGTCTGTCCGGCCTGACCGCCCAGGCTGGGCGGGATATAGGCCGGAGGGAGCGGAGACTCGGCAGCAATTTTTGCATCCTCCTTAAGCTGGTCGCGGAGCGAATGCGCCAACAGTCTGCTCGTCTGGTTGAGGTTTATGTTGACTCGACCGTCATCTGTAGAGAAGATTAGTTACACTCGGGGTTCGTGCTATAGCATGCTTTTAGGGGTGCGTTGCTCACCGGTAAGGACGGCGCCGGCCTCGAATCCGGCCCTATGGAGGGAGAGCTGATCATGATGTTCACTGTAAGCAGGAGGGACCTCGTCCTCGGCTCCAAGCTCGAGTCCCACGGAGCCGGGGAGAGGCGTGGATGCACCGAAGCCATCTGTCACCACGACTTCAGGGGCATCGTGATACCTGACAGCGTGGGCTTCGGGTGTTTCGGGTCTGCTGGCCCGCTGCACCCTCTTCTCATCCACGATTGACATCTTATCTTGTGAGACCAGGTATTCTCGATTCCAGGGGATATTCAAGCCAAGGCCGGCATAGGCGACAAGGTCGACGTGGTTACCGCCGCCAAGATCCAAAGATTCCCTCCTTAGAATACGAAGGGAGACATTGACTGAGTATAAAGAGAAAAAGAAGGTGGATAGATATCAACGAGACCCAATAGACAGTATGCAGTTGTTGACGATGGATAGCAATGAAGGGTGATATTTGCGAGCCCGGAGTAGTAGAAAGATTTCAAGTGAAGACAGGGATCGCCAAGCTCGCCGGTAAATATGAGTCTATCTCGCAAGTGCTTATGTGTTTCGGCATAAATAACTGACTGCTGGACTAATAAGCCGTTGTGAGCGAGGCTGAATCGAGAAGGACGAGCATTGGCATGTGTGCTTACATGTGAGCGAGTCGCAGGGGGGGTAGAGAAGTACAAGCCCCTCCCTAAGTGTAACTAACTAATAACAGCCGGACGGAACAGGGGTTCTTGGTGTTGGGCAAGAATACATAAGTAAGGTGACCGGGAAAGGGGAAATGCTTTATCTTACATAGGAATATCCAACATCAAGCATGGCCAAGACGATTGGACAAACGCTTTAGTACACGAGGAATACGAAAGGAACCGCCGAACGAATGCGAGAAGGGGCACTAATGGTCGCTCGAGGCAGCAACTCTATTTTTAATGTACCTATTTACTTCCCCTTTCAAGCTAAGTTCCCCTACGCCGTAAGTATATCATACTACTGCTCATAGCACATAAAGCAACCCTACCTAGTAGTGAGGTGCGCCGGTGGGTTCGGAGGGGCAGAAGTGGGAACGTGGGATCCCAGCACTGGACAGGTGGCGCACTACCTAAACTTAACGGCACAGCCCAATTTGCGGGTCTGGGCCTGTTCTAGTTTATCGGCCGACCGCAGGAGATTTCCCGTCGAAGCCTCCGTCCACCCTTGTTAGTAACAACATAATGATGCTATCACAAGCACTTTGGCGATCAAACAGAAGGGGCACGGTAACGTGGGCTTACGTGGGCCTGCATAGTGCCACGATGGGAGTTGCGATGAGCCGCGCTGGACGACTGGCTGTGTTTGGGAACTGATTTGGAGTATTCCGTCTCTGTGTTACTTTCAAACTCTCTCAACCCGCATACCCCGTTCTATTGTTCTGCGATGAGATAAATGTCGGCAATTGGTGTTGCCGGCTGGCTGGCTTTGTGGGCCCAGGCTGCAAATGTGCTGCCTGGGACACCCCCCCTTTTGTCCACTGATGATGATCCTTTGTCACCTAGTCGTGTATGTAAGGGCGATTACCCGCGGACTAGATTTGTTCCCTCCTAGAACACGAAGAACCAACACAAAGAGTTTACGCCAGATTCCTGCATTTGATCACTGTGACTGCCGACAATAAGGATAAAAGGGGGGAGGAATAATGTCACCGGCGTTTCAAGCAAGCCTAACTTGGAAGGACATGCCACAACGGGATTGGCGTAAGGTACGTGGGTATACTGGCATGGCCATAATAGATGCCCATATCCATGTCCGTATGGTTGTGCCTCACATTACCGCGATCGGTCATAACGGCCGAATTTCGCTGTTGTTTCATGGGAGACTAGATGCCACGCAGCTGCGCAACTCGCCCTTTCTATCCATTGTCCGAGCCATCGTCTTGATTGCATAAAAAGGGAGACGCAAGGACATCCATTAATGATGCCATTGTAGCTACTGAGATACGCTCCAGCATCTGTGGCAATCTCACCAGCTAAATATCTGAAACTTACATCAAGCCATCCTGTAATCCTTCCACAATTTCATACACCAAGATGCCACATGAATACTTCCTATAGGTTCAGCTCGAACTGCTCTTACTAGTCATAGGACTTATTAGTTCGATGGGCACGCAGACGTATAATGGCCCAGTCCAAGTAGAGTTCTTTTTATAGTATATACTTCCGTCCTTAGCGTAGTAATATCGGACGATCCAATTTGTCAAGGCGGGATATCCCAGAAATGAAAAGCGAACGACTTAAATGCACGTGAATGCTTGGCTGCACTCTGCACAAAGACTTTCAACATTACGTTGTTGCTTCCTTCTCACACACGCGCATAACAACTTCTTGTTATCTACATATACATACCACGATGGCAACGAGTCTCTCTTTATTACATAAATGCCGTCGGAGACGAAAGTACGCGTCTTGCGGATTGGCATGTCTTCTTGGATGCATGATGATACGTGTGACCCTACAGGGCCGACACCTCGAATCGCTCGCCGTCATTGGGTCTCGTGTCTCGTTTTTCATCTCATTGGGGGAAAAGCCTCTAGGCGTTGGTCTCGACGCCACGCGCCAAGACGACATCGTTCGTGAGTTCTTCACGATATCTTCGCGATGCGTGCGAATCCTGAATTGCTTGACTTTCCTCAGTGATCCCATGATCTGGACTCGTCCATTTTCCGTTCTGCGAAGCCGCGATCCACTAATGACAAATCCGTTGTCCATGATGCTCTTGTAATATACTTACTTACGCTAGACCAGTGTGCTTGACCGACTCGCGCGCGGAGGTTTTGACGGCCTTTAAAAATGGAATATTTCCCTGTCCTGGTGAATACCGTCGTCATCACTGGGCATGCTTCCTCTTTGGGGTGACTATGATGTCAGCTGAACTCGCAAGATCTAGTTGTCGGAAGGTAAACTGCATCGACCTACCCACCCATCTCTCTATATGTAATCAGACGTTTATGCGTATATCGCAACGTCGTTACTTACGCCAGCAGTTCCGTGGTAATTGTTGACACGTGAATCGGACATACATATCTTGGCCTTCGGCAACAAGACTCGCATACTGACAAAGCTGGTTCAGCGGCGGTTGCGTCGCCAAGAAAACTTGCCCACTGTTTGGACAGTGATGGCATCAGCGAAATTGATCGCAATTCCGTAATCATTATTCTATGAACCTCCCTAGCTGACTCCATAGCTAGTATAGAAGGCAACTCGCTATCAGGATGGTTCTCATCCCGGCGCTCTTGCGCTTTACCAGTGAGAAACTGGGAGGCGAGATATCAAACTCACCTCCTCGTCGATCGTACCGAAGCGGAACATTGCAGGACATGTTTTTTTTTTTGAACCTGCAATGTCAGACCCCAGTGTGTCGCTTCTATTGTAGTGAATCGCCTGGGTCTTCATATACTTATATGCAGGGACAACAATGCTAATAGACCTGTCCAATAAACATCTCTAAGGGGCTGAAATTACCTCAGCAGCAAGAGCATCACCATCTTCAGTTAATATCCATATATACACGACAAACGCGATGGGAAAAGAGAATGGAACGCGAAAACACAAATGCCATATACCTTCCTTTCAGATCCTCGACAATAGCATCGAAGGAGGTCGCAAAGGCGGTCCCGGACCGCGTTAGCGGCCGCACGTTCCTGGTTACGCGGTCGCAGCGGCCGTGGCGCTGGCGCGGGAGAGGATCCCGCGCGGCTGATGCTCGTAGACTGGAGCAGGCCAGGGCGGAACCTGTGATGGCGGAGATCGCGTCCGTTTCACAGATGATAATCGAGACCACGTTCGTGGAGGCGAACCTGTCGGATTTCGCGTCGAGGTCAAACGGTACTCGGTGCACCCCGGGCTAATCTGATTTGGGAACGGCGCTGACGGCGCACCTGGAGGCGGACTGCGGTTGGGGGAAGGGGGGGAGAGACCAGCGGCCGCAAGAGCTTCGTCCTGTCCGACGAAGCCGACGATGACGCGTGCAAGACGCCGTCGCAGGGCGCCATCTCCTTGTTGGCCGCGGCGCTGGACTCGGCACTGCTCGATAGTAACCATTTGGAGACGGCGCCTTCATGCAGGACTGCCGGGTCGCCGAGACCTCCATGGACTACGCGCCGGCGCTGGGGAACGCCGGGGGTCTGTGGGAGCCGGGCAAGAGGCTCGTCGGGCAGGGTTTCGACTTGTCAAGATGGTCGATGGTGTGGATCGTATATTAGGGCTGAGTCAGCGTTAGGTAATGTGGAGCAGGATTACCTGTCGAGTATTATCAGTCCAGTCTCTGCTTAGGGATACCGAATCAGATACTGATTCTCTAGAGTTGCTCTTTCCCTCCCTGTTCAACTAGATGTCTTCCGTCTGCACGGCGGTCTGTGCTAAGAATAACATGTGAGTAATAGTCAGTCCAAGGGGCACACCAGGGGGGGGGGGGGGAATCCTCCTGATTCCACCGAGGATCTGAAGCTCCGCGTACCATCTATTTTCGTCCCATGTCTACCTCTTCACCTACCACTGCCGTCCTTGACGTAGTATGGCTAAACAGCCCACTGGCTCATCTTCTAGGAACTGGAAAGTCCCGAGAAAGTAGCCCAAGCAGGGCCGATGATCTTCCTGTGTCTTAGTCCAAGGCGGCCATGGACCGGTTGTACCGTACTGCTTCCCACCACCAGCCTCAAACAATTCCCTGCCCTTCCCGGGCAGAGCGTATGCACGTGTACGGGACCATATACACGCGCCGAGGAGACGCGGGCACGTCCGACGGAGTGGCGCCTCATAGGTTTATAGGTACAGGGCGCCGAGTCGATTGACGAATGCATCGGAAGGAACGGGGCCGAAGCTCCCCGTCCGTGGTATATCGGGGAATAGATGACGTAGGCAACCAAATACTCCCTCGACCGCCGATCAGGGGAGAAAGAAACGCTGGAGAAAGATCTGCCTCCTACGGAAGGGCTCCGGCCGTTACCAGCAAGGCGTCGGCTAATATCGAAAGCAAAATAATGCTGCCTAGAATCAGTGGGCTATCGTAAACCTCGTCATCATGATCATTTTCTCCGGCTTTGAGACGTGGTCCCATCACGCCTCACAGCAACTCATAGGACCGGCGAGGTGTATAAACCAGCAAATCGGGTCCGGCGGCTACTGGCTACTCCAACGGTATGAGCCGCCATGAAGCCGTACCCGGTCGTCCGTTAAACCCACTGACTGGAGAGTAACGAGTTAGGGCACAATCTATGGAGAGTTTTCGGTGGTTCCAAAACGCACCCATTGTTGGAAGTTTGCTCGCGTGCTTCAGACCAATGAAGTCTCTCCCATCTTCTACATGTTAGGCTCCCTCTCGATTTTTAGCCTCCGTAACTTACACGATAGCGGTCTACATCAGGAAACTTCCTATAATGCCTGCATGTGTGGCCAAACACAAAGTAGGGGGACACTGCGGCCGAGAGAACAGGTATCTTCACACTCGAAGTGAACAAGATACACGAATTAAACGATGGTGCTTTCTAGCCCGTTAAATGATGGCAAACTCTGTCTTCATACGAGCCTGCCGACTTTAGGTATGGTACATAGGCCCTTGGGCCAGAATCCGAATTCCGTTCGGCGTGTAGTAGTTAGGTCTCTTCCGTAATCTGGTTGTTTCGGTGCCGACCGCCCCATGGAACCAGTCACTCTTTTGTTTTGATATACTGAATCGACGACCACCACAACCTGCTTCCTACTACATCCCCAACCGCATTATCATCTCCAATACCCGCCGTATCCAGGTGCCGCGCATTTAGCTGGAGAAACGCCTAGTAATCTTCGCAATGACTAAGGGAGAATATTAGTACGAAGCCCTACATCCATCATATAATGAGACGATAACTGCGACGTACTGTGTAAGGCGACAACGCTGAAGATGAAGACCAGAGACAGAACCAGGACGACGACGGGGTCGACCTTGAGACCGGGAGATTCGTCGGTGTAAAGTCCTGAAGCCCGAATTAGGTTAGCCTTCCGTTGTCTGTCCCTTGCTACGGACGGTAGCTCAGACGGCTAGACAGCTAGCTAGATAGATGGCTTTCTCCGTCTACGAGTGAGAGCTAAAGAAAACGTACTCAGCATGGTGCTGCTGCTACCGCCAGCACCGGCGGCCCGCGTGCTGCTCGGCCGCGCATTAGCGATCTTCTCCTTCTGGTCGGCGGCGGCTCTGCGTCGGATGGCGGTCCGGGCACCTCCCGGGGGCGGAGGGGACGAAGGTCGACCGATGCTCGCGCCGGTGGCGGCGGCAGAACCGACGGGGGAGGAAGCTCGGGGAGAAGACTATTAGGCACGCAAAGGTCGGTCAGCATGAATTCATCCCCAGGCAGCGGGCTGTGCCATCCTCGAGATAGCGCTTGTCACAAGCACAAGGACGGTGCTGCGTGTCTGTCCTCTTCGCTCTTGCTTCTTGCTTGAAACTGAGAACAGCTGGCCGTGTGGTTCCATCTCGACGTACCATTTCTGCGAGCGATTACGAAAGAGAAGGCAATGGAAGAGAAAAAAGAGTAACAGGACACGTATACGCCTCTTGCGATACCGTTCGTTCGTGTGTGTTCTAGAATCCAGAAGATGAGATAAAAGAGAGCTGATCTGTGGCGTGTGCGTTTGTGTGTGTGTGTGTATATCCGTCTACTCTCCTGGAACCGCGAAATCTAAATCTGGGGTCCCATTCAATTGAGGACACGACAGTGCATTTAGGTTTCCAAATTGGCCTAAGCTAACCCGCTAAGCCAACTGAAGAAGTCTTAAGTATTCCGGGGTGATCCGTGCATTATGGAGGTACTTAGGTACTTCATTAAGATGCTTCCAGCTTTAAAGTAATCTCCGCTACTGCCCAATACAGTAATTCCTTCTGTGTAACTACGTCCCTTGTTAGTGCATTCATGCATATGAGCGGCAATATCAGATGGTTTCCGAGCAAAAGATGTTCTATGAATTAGCTCCCTCGCTGTCTTGCCTCTAGCACCTGGATAGACATGTCGGGCACCCCAGGAGTCAAGTCGAGCACCTCTGGCTTCGCGCAGACGTCCAGAGACATCCTGAGGGGCATGCGTCGTCATCGAAGCACCTGTAAGGAGTCGAGCACTTAGTCTTCCCTAAACCATCTCCAAGGTAAATTCATGCTAAAGGGCCGGTCCAAAACGATCAACTGGCGACACACACGGCTTTAGCATCTCTTTGAGATTCTCTCTGGTTGGAAAGAGAGACGCTCCGTCCTCGACTAGTAAGAAGAATCAGCTTATGTTAGAGGTCAGCGCCCCTCCCCCTGGTGACGCCAACCATCATTTTAAGAACCACCAATTCGGTGCGTTTCCTACTCTGAGGATGATGATTTTGGCCGAGGCCCAAAGTTCCCGAGGCTAACGCGCAAGATACCGGATCATGGACATGAGTGGGAGGACAAGACTAACCTCCGACCCTGTGAAGACCCTTCGCCAATGAATCTTCGCGCGAGAACAAGGGCACTCGGAATGCCCTTGAGGATTCATAGGGAATTGCCTGAGGTTGAGGTCGTCAAGAGTTTCATAGTTCAGAAACAATCCTATCGAAGCTTCCGCCGAAGAGCACTCCGTAGGGTCCTCCAGGCGCTCCCTAGGCTGGAGCAGATGCGCTTCGAGTATTGACGTCGTCTTCTCCATGGGGATGCTTCGAGCTCTATCATGATTCAGGTGCGTTGGCCGTATAAGGGTACTCAGTGCTTTCGACTCACACTGTAACTGTATATCGGAACAGAGATGAGGTTACTTCTCCAGCGTTGCATATCAGCCACATTGAAAAACGTGTCCGTCTTCAAGGCAACACTGGCAAGACTCAACCCTCGACTGAAGCACTTTTCCGTATCGTTCATGATTGATGCCTGTGATTTCTTTCAGCCTTGCTTTGTCTGATACAGCACGACAACCAGATGGGATCCGGCCAGAGCAGCCTCCAAACCCCCCATCCCAGAGGACGTGCCGAGTCCAGTCTGCAGTAGCAACAGCTTCGAACGATTTAGTAAGTCTCCAGCCCCCCATAGCCCTCGCGATGCAGAGTTAAGCCGAACTGTTCGTTCTGCCCGTTTATGCCATTCGAGAAATAGCAACGTAAACCGTAGGAAAGGGGGACTCGCTCCAGCGTAAAGCGCTAACATAGACAAGCTCCAGCCAATTTTAAAATTTTAAAAGCCTTCTCGCAATGCCATAGTCGCGACAACTGCTTAGTAGCCAATTGCCTCATATGACGCCCCTGTCGGGCGAGCGGGAAAAGCTGTGCAGCGGTTAAAGCTTCCATATTGTTGTTATTGTTTTCGTTACCGTCGTTCTCGTGGTCGTTATCGTCTCTGTTGTCTTGGTTGGTAGTGTTACTGCTAATAGCTATTGGGCTTAAAGAATCATGAAAGGGGTGGGAGACTTAAGCATCGCCACAGGCCGCACAACAACACCCATTAGATCCAGGAGTCGAGCGTTGCGCCGTACTATGTTCCTGGGCAGATCATCGCCTTCTCACGGAGCTTGAAGACTTTCGCTCCTTCGCCTCTCCTTTACCTCTTAGTATAGAAGCTACATTGTATAAGCCCGTCATGGTCCGGAGAGAAGCCATGGTAAGGAGACGTCTCAAGTCTCTCCCCTTCTTGCCATTCACCTTGCCATCCACCTTTGCAGTTCCCTTAAACAGCAGGATCAACTACACACGCAATCATAAGCGGAAAAGAGCACAGTATTAAGTAGCTGGATTTATAAACAATACGGCGTTTATCTACGTACCGAAAAAATCAAATTCAATAGCCAGCCCGCCCGCCTGCTCCCTTCGTTGAGTTACTTGGTTGGTCGCCCTCGGCGGCTCGATGAATCAGTTAAACTAACCCCCTTTAACGTGCCGTCCTTCCCTTCTACACCCCGCCCTTCGCACATATACTATGACCACACCCACCAACAAAACAGCCGCGGACTTCGCCAAAAACAGACTAGGCCGAGCTTCTTCATCCACACCCACAACCACATCTATCCATGTATCCATTATCTCGTTCACCTCGGAACCGCATGCACCGTAGCCGATCCGACAGAGTCCTCTATGCTCAGTCCATACAGAAAAAAGAAGTGTGGTCCTCGTCCGTAGCCCCTGTGTAGAAGGAAAAGAAACGAAGACGTGATCCGTGACGGTCCCGACGATGCATGGTCGGTTGCTGGGTTCGTCTATCGTGGATTTGTCTATGTACTATTTGGAGGAAGTCTCATGGCAAAGCGTAGCTGGGGATGGAACCGATGTCCAAACCGCGAATCTCCATTAACCGAGGCACCGTCTATCAAGTCGCAAATAAGGGAAGAATAGAGCGATAAATTCCTATTGTGGTGCCACTGATCATCATGACAAACAAGGTGTTTGTTTGCGTCGTGTCCGCAACGTGGTGGGCGGATCGAGAGGTACAGACATAAAACAGTTGAGGCATATTAATTGCTCAAGGTATAGGTGTATGAATGCAAAAGAGGTGAAAAGCTTGTAAGGGGTATCGCAGCAGATCTCGGTCCCTGAGAAGAAAATAGAAGTCGGGAGCCTGCGGAATATGCGAGGCATCTCCCATCGAGCCCCAGAGTCAAGACCTAAACAAGCGTACTGGCGGCGGTATCACCCTCCTCGACCGCTCCCTCTAGGAGAAGTCGTCTCCGCCGGGCCTACCAGGTAAGCCCGCGCCGATGGGTCCTCCGAGCGCCTTTATCAGCTCATCCATTTCATGTACGATCTTGAACGTGATGGGCGGTAGTGTCTGGCTCCACATGCGCCATTGCCTCACCGAGGTAGTCTCCTCTTCTTCAGTTTGGGCGCCTTCGAGCGATGCCGCTATACCTCTACCGGAGTCGCCAGCTTCGAGCAGGCGTTCGCGGCATGCGGTCAATCTCTCCACCATCTGGTCAACATTGACATTTCCACTAGGTTCGGACTCCATCTCCGAAACGACTCTGTCGACGACCTGCGCAATAGAGCCGATAACGTCTGTGATCTGATCGATGGTGGATGCGTCACCACCCCGGACCAGGTTGACGATGCCCTGGGCCGTCTGAATCACAGCGTCTTTCTGGTTAGAGAGATAAATGATCAAGTCTTCCGTGCTGGTATCTTGACGGTACCCATTCGTCAGCGGCGGCTGGTTCTTGTAGTCCATACCCCCGTTTCCGTTCACCGCTGCACCGTTGTTATACTGATTCGCGGAATGCCTGGGAGAGCCGGAAGAGCTGTATGCGGAGGACTGGGCGCTGTCTCGGACGCCGCGAAGCCCCTGGAACGCGGGTGGAGGCGCCAGTGGTGAATCCTGTTGCTTTCCGTAGCCCTCGTTCTGCGTGGTGCGGTTAGAAAAGAACGGGGCCGAGTCCACAGGGGTGACCATGCCGTCCTCGTCTTCCTCGAGTTCATCATCGGGCGTGGGGCGTATCTTAACGGTCCGAAGCAGCTCGACCAATGCCGCGACGAGATGGGAGGCGGCCGCATCCAGCAAGGAGACGGGAGATATGCCAGCTGATGCGGCGAAGTTCTTGGAAGCTGTAATCAGATTGTTCGCCGTGGCCGACACTCGCCCCTTAAGCTTCTGCTGCTGCTGGGTGAGCTCCTCGTCGTGCTGCGGCGACGCGTCGATGTCCTTAGTGATGCGCCGTACGTTCATAACGACCGCCTTCATTGAGTCGATTACCTTGTCCGGATCGTCGGTACGTGCCCGCTGCAACAACTCGTCGACGGAGACTTGAAACTTGGTGACGTGCAAGTCCTTGACGAGGCCGTTGTCCTCGAGGAACCCCTTTTCCCGAACGAATCTCGCGACGTCCTTGTCGATGCTGAGGCTCATGGAAGATGCGCGGAGGTCGCGTAGTTGCGTCTTCGTAAGAGCATAGCGATTCCTCCAATCCCTGACTTCTTGCTCCAGCTTCTCAACCGTCTTCTCCAACTCGGCCTGCCTCTCCCAGGCTGGGCTGTGCTGCTCGGATAGAACCTTCATCTCCTGAAGGAATTGTCGAGCTTCGTGGCGCGCCTCCTCCGTCACTCGCTGCTGCTCTTCGAGAACCCTCCGTAATTGCTCGTTTTCTCGCATCAGATCGGAATCTCCAGGTGCTGCGGGCGGTGCTCCGCTGTTCTGTCGGGCGTCCTCGATTTCTTCCTGTAGTCTGCGCATTTCCATGGCATGGTCGTTTGTCATCTTATCGTAGTCGTCCCTCAGCCTATCTAGCTCGCCTCGCATCGAATCGTTGAGGTTCTGGGCCTCGGTCACCTTATTCTCGAGGCTCATTCGCAGATCCTCCCACTCTTTCTTTTCCGAGTCCGTCGCCGTCGCTTTAGAGCGTTCATCGTTGAGCATGCTGTTCATTTCGTCCTCCTTCTTCTTCATTTGGTCTTCCATGCCGTCGAGTTTCTCTCGGAGTTCTCTCACTTGAGCTTGGTAGTCGTCTATGAGCTTCTTGTCGGTCTGCAATAAGCCACAGTGGTTAGTTCAGGTAAAAGACGTGCTTCATTACGGAACAGACGGGAAACCGGTGGACGAACAGGAGAACACACCTCGGACGCCTCGGCCGCACTTCTCTTGCTTTCGCGGTTGGTCGCGGCATGATCCATTCCAAAAGCCTCGTTATCGCCGTCGTTGGACCCGACTACGTCGTCATCCTCCTCTATCATGGTGCTTTTGTTTGGGACGATCGTATTGCTCTGGAACTGTTTCGGTTGCGGCCGATCAAAGTTGCCATTCTGCATGCCGGGAGAAGGGGGCACCGGGTAATCGCCATTCATCCTCGGTCCCGTCGCCGCCGAACGAATCGAGCTTGCATCGGATGGTCTCCGCATACTACCCATAGGACCCCGGGGACCCATGCCATTGACGGGCGTTCCGGCCCGGCTTGGTGGGCCTCGGCCCGTACCAGGACGAGGCATCTCGCCAGCAATAACCCTGGGTATTCTCCGTTCTAACTCGCAGAAGACATCTGTCGCTAGATCCCTGAACCGGGGTGGGCCTAGCGTGGATAGTTTTTGGCGGGCCTGGTTGCGCTTGGGGTGGAAAGCATCTTCGGGAAGGAGATAGCTAGGAGGACCGGCGCTCTGAGGCGCGCTCGGAGGCCTCCGCCTAAATGCTTCGGCCGCCTGCCGCCGTAACAACTCGTCGTAGACGTCGGTGGAGAGTTCAAGGAACTGTACGGACGAGAGCCGTAGTAACTTGTCGCGCGCTTTGTTCGGAGGCGGGCCCGCTCTTCCATCCTTCGACGTGGCGGCTAGAAAGCGCTTCAGGGCGAAATAATGTTCGCCCAGTACTGCCTCGGTATTATCACCCATGACACTTCGCCCACTCTCGCTCCTCGCATAGCTGGTACGGGCCGCGATGCTGGGAGGCGGGCTAGGCCCACCAACGCTCTTGGGAGCCGGTGAAAAGCCATTCATGTTTCCGTTGTTACTGAAGTTGCCCGAGGACGGAGGGGAGAAAGGTTCCCTGGGACCACCGGCACCGCTCGAGGACGTACGCTCGTTGTATCCTGAGCCGGAGAAATCGCTACCGCCAACGCTCACTGGGGATAGCGGTGGATTTCTCGGGTTCATAATGCGAAGATTGACTTAAGCAGCACAAAGGGCGCACGTGGCAGTAGCAGCAGGAACGACGACAACAACAAAGAACGGGCAACGACTCTCTTATCACCCCGTCCAACAATGTCCAGCCAGGAAGTAAATTCGTGGAATTGAATTCAAGTTTCGAAGTCCTTCCTTCCCCTAGCCACCGACATAACCTGGACTTAGCAAGCTTCAACGACGGAACTGGCGATGTCTCGGGCGATTCGCAGTGCACCAGCACTTTTCGTTCCCGGTTTGTTCAGATTAGGATTAGGTAATTCGGTTCCGATCTCAGAAGGTTGAATCCTCCGATCTGGGCTCGACACTGGCGATCAATGTCGACGTCTCGAATGCGCCGCAACGGGATAAGTCGACAGATCTATCTTCAAGGATAGTGGTGGTCGCTTTAGAGTCGACGGTGATATTAGTACTGGCGTATTGTAAACACTTGCAGCAACCCGTGGGGAAATGTACGTGTTATGCTGTGCGTGACTGCGGGCGTGCGTAGCCGTAAGGGTGATGCCGGGTACGGGTCTAGGGATATGCAGTGCAAGTGGAGGATTAAGGGTAAAACGGTTTCGTGCTCCTGTTTCGTTTTGCTTCTCTACGTTCCAGATCCTGTACAAGGCAGATGCAGAATAGTAGAGTGCGACTTAGCGTAGCGCAAGTGCTTCGTCCAGGTACTGGATTGCTGGGTTGCTCGCTTGCTGGATTAACTATTCAACAAAAAAGCTGAGAGAAGAAGAACCTGAAAAGAATTAACAGTCCACGTGATGGAGGATGTAAGGATCGACTGCAAATCAGAAATAACAACCTCAGTCAACCCCGTCGTCCGCTGCTGGTTTGCTGATACGGGGTGGAATAAAATAAAAAGACGGGGAGGTCGGTCGGTAAGAGTCTCCAGAAGGTCGGGCAAAGGAGGGAATTCTGGATTCGGAGGCCCCAGCAAGACCGACCGAAAGGGCCGCCTTAAACTCCAGACCGCAGTTAGACTACCTATAGGTATTATAGTACCTTCAGTTAAGGTTAGCTCTAGAGATACTCCATGCTTATTACACACACAGGGCGGTAACATAAAACGTGGATCTCACTTGTGCGAGTTAAGCCAATATTGATGGAGCCCTTCGTACCTGAGACAAAAGACGAATGGGTAAAGGGGGTAATGAGTTAACGGCCTTTCGAGCGTGTCGATTTACAGGGACATTAAATCGCTAAGATTAATCCAGCCCCACTCTAACCTGGCGTAGGCCCCTTCTAATTGGGGCTGCCCACTTCATAGATACATATTCTAGTGCTGCATACAGTTACAGTGCATACATACACGCAGAACATACCTACTATACGTAACCATGGACGTATAAGTCGCTGCATACTGTGTATGTGTATTTGTACATCCGCAGGTATGCTGTATAACCGGGCAGCGGGAGGAGAATGATTGATTCCGCCTCCCACATACTCGTAAACACACGGCGAACTTTGTGGTTCCAGAGTCTAGCTCTGTACTAAGCGCTTCCTTAGCAGGTTGAAGCTGTGTCTAAGGCGACAACATACACTGCTTTTCAAGGCCGATCGTAACGCTACGAGTAATTAGCTTACGTATGTAGGTATCGTAGCAAAATGGTGCATGTCTAGGATGCCTAACCGAGAAACCCGAGAAACCCGAGAAACCGTCTATCATCCGTCACGAGGGCTATTTCACACCATTAACCCAATTTCGTATTACATATCCGTCGATTCGTTGTCTTGTAAGGACTGGCCTGCGTAGGTACATCTCCTAGGCGCCAATCTAACGTTATATGCAGCTGGTTAAAGAAGGCCGCCTGAAGCCAATCCGGAAGGGCCCTGTGGGCAGGCCAATGACGACGCAGAATTCATTCGCGGCTACGACCTTGTCAGAGCCCGACAACTCATCCGAGACTCCCTCGCGAGCTCTTGGCAATCTTGGTCAGTTATGGAAAGCCGACGAGGACTTCCATCTTGTCAAGATCCAGCCAGCCACCCGACGGTCCGTTGACAGTGGGAGGTTGAATGCTTCAGCATTTGATATTTCCACATCGGTCGCCAAGAAACCCAAGGACCTGTCCCCAATGTTCTTATGTAATCAGTGAACTTCCTTTAACTTCACAGCAAGCACCGCCAGGAACTGGTTTAAAGTGTCGACTCATCCACGGGTGGTATGTGACAGCTCGGCCGGGCACGATGCATTATAGGGGACTCAGCAAGATTCAATACATGTATGTCTGAGTTTTGATAACGGCCCTCACAGATCGTTGCAGCTTGTGCAAGCCACCACCTCTCACGCGCGTCTTTTCGAGTCAGGGTTGCATGTCCCCCATATGCGTTGAACGTCGATGGTAGGAGTGGCGGCCGCGTCACCCGGCCATCGTGTCAGAGCCTCCAGTCGAGACGTGATGTCGTCGCTTTTGCCATTTTCATTGCTCTGGCAACCCGCGTCTGCATCATGGAAAGTGTAGGGCTCCACCGTCGTCAACAAGCAGTATGTGGGGAACCGAAGTAGGCTCGACAAGCTAGGGCGGGGTCTCCCCCAGGCAGCCAACAGGTAGAGCGAGAAAGGCTCCGAGGCACCCTTTGGTGGCCTTGTAATAAAAAAAAGTGCATGCCTTCAGCAAAACCTCAGGAGGTGCAGTGGTCGCATACTGTGGCCATGCAGGGCAGCTTGGGCACGTCAGTGTTAGTGGTAAGTCCAAGGGGATTCCTCGGGGTCCCGGTGAATCCTGGACTGAGCATTCCATTTCCTTTTTGCTTGTCATGTATAGGAACAATGAGCTTTCTTCACCTGAGTACCAGTCGGGGGTCCACCACAGAGCGCGGCGCTGAAAGTTTCCCGTTGGGATGCTCCTGAGATTACATACAATAAAGCACATGAGAAGTAAAACAGTAGAAATATGCCTACCAATTTGGGCCATATTGTACGTCGCTCGGCGGCAACAGTGGTATTCTCTCACACAGAGATAAAGGGCTCCTGACTCAATCTCCAGGGTAGGAAGGAACGACACAATGTAAACTAGAAGGTTAGGCGGGCGGTAGTCCTTGGTTGGTAGTGAAGAGATACCCTCATTGTGGTGATATCAGAGCGAGTAAGGAGGTTGTTATACTCGGCTTTTTCAATCCAAGGGTTGTCTATATCCGTGAGGGTATATGGGTATGTAAGGGTATCATGCGACCCGTGTATGACAACGGAATCTGGGGAAGTTTCGTGTAATGTATAATATTCTCAACCTAAAGTCAGCTACTGCTCGACTACTTTAACACTAAAATCTACAGATTGGAATGTGGTGAACATTTGCTACTCAGTTCTGGGAATAGACATTCAGTCCTACTCAGTAATCAATCATCATTTGCGTCAGCTCCCCAACCCCCAGCCAGAAAATCCATTCAAGCACCTCAAAGCTAAAGTTAAGGGACTTTATAACTTAGGATAAGATACATATCATTCAGAACTCGTGAGAAAACCGCAAAGTTGGGGCCTACCGCTCAAGGTAGCCACGATGGTACCTCTTATATCTGAAAAGATGACAACGGAAGGGGGCTGGAAAAGGAGACAGAATCTGGCGAACCTTTTATCTCCGGGACTTTACTTTCTTTTAATGATCTTCGTTCCCGTATATAATCCCCAATATCACCGTTCTCGCGTTGTCCTTCGCTGTCTCTACTCCTTTCGCCGGTGTTTACTTTCCCGTACCAGCCTCATTCATCTAGATATTATTCCGGTGATGCGGATCAGCCTCGACCTGTCTCGTCCCCCAACTCCCAAGGCTTCGGTTGGCATGTAGCCGGGAAATCTCTAGCCACCTTCTACCTGCTCCGGACTCAACGCCCCCACACCACCGGCAGACTCTACACCAGCACCATGGTAAACCTGGCGCAGCACCACCTGGGCCGTTTCGGCCGCCGCGACTTCCTTCGCGTAGGCGGCCTGGTATACGGCCTCTTCGATCGTGGCTGCGCACTCCACAAATCCGTGCTGCTTCATGAACACGAAAACATGCTCGGGAAAAGCTCCGTTGCCCTCAAACGCCTCCGCGGGACTCGCGCCGAAGCGCGGCTGCGCTACGAGGACGTCTTGCACGTCGCTCGAGTGGTACAACGGGACGATGTTCACAGCGGCATACCAAGATCTGAAATGACGATGAGCATACGGCGCTTTATAATACTGAGGCCTGCCGTTACCTAATTAGGTAACCGACGATGTGATACGCCGGCAGAAAAGGAACGTCGCCCGTGGTATACAAGAGAACGGCGGTCGTGTGGGCATCGACCCATGAACCGACGCCGGAAGCCTCAGGACCTTGCTGTGGATGGGCATCTCCGCGCGGCCCATGCCGGAGTCCCGCGCAAGCACCGGAGATGTGTCGCTGACGTGGTAGAGGGTGAGGTCGCCGTCCCCTTCGTCATGACGAAGGTCGAGCTGTCCTCGGGAGTGCGCACCGAAACGTGGCCGAATGCGTCGACGGTGTCGTGGTAGCCCAGGATGTCGTTCGCGATGACGGACGTGCGTTTTGTCTCTTGCCTGTTAGTATCGGTTACTCAGTTACGAGAGGTTTACTTTCGTCCCTCGACTAGGGCATTCTGCGCGGCACACTGCTGTACCAAGACAAGGAGCGAGTCGCAAGCTACATGGGGTTTCTATAACATAAGGTCGATGGGCAAGTTGGCGTAATGCCTGAGTGATCTGTGACAGAGGCCTGCGGAGGAATATTGATAATCAACTAGTAATATGCGGTCGTGTGGACATAGGGGGGCTAGCACACAGCCAACATTAATCAGGCATAACTAAACAGGTATCGTGAGAGACTCTCGTCCAAGGCTATGAGGTTACAGAAGCTTCCTTTGAATCTGACTTCACCACCCAAGTGGGAAGAGCTGGGGGCGGGGACTGTAGCAAGGCGGCCTTCGAACCGGTATTTCGCAGTTGTTTACGTCCAGAGCGAAAGCTAGCTACAAAGTCAGGGCAGCACTGCATGATATTCTACACCACATACAGCTTCCCCCCAGAGAGCCCGCGGGTTCTATGTTAAATGTGAGGCTTTTCGCATAAAGTATTGCAACTCGGCCCTTCTCGGCGTCGACCTGGTCTCGTGAGAGCAAGCTAGTGGACGCCACGCGGAAACTGTGGATTGCATTCGCGGGAAAGGCCGACGTCCTGTCTGAGTTCTCGGCTCATTCGGACGAACATTTCGCCCTTTGGCCTGGGGTTTAACCGTCTTAAGTTACCTCTTATGTAGCTGACTCGATTTACGCGGGCACCTTCGACGGCCTGTACACTCCGGCACAGGATGGCGAGGGCGTTTGGACTCACCTGCGGAAGAAAACCACGAGCAGTACTAATGATACCGACATCGTAGTAGAAACAAGAGCCCAAATCTGATGTTAGGGGCAAATTGAGAGGTCCTTTACGTTGCCAAGCTTTATTCTACTATCTCACCCACCCTATCCTCGATTCTAGCTTAGTAAAGGAGGCTTACACACGCTACTGGAGGGAAACCCTAGCTCGACGTCGTGTGCTCGGGAACTTTGACCACATCTAAAGCCACTCAAGTCCATAGAAGGGAGTGACCTAGTGCCAAGATGAACGCTTATAAGGAGTGTCGATCGCGGGGTGTCCATGACTGGTCTTGCGCCGGAGGGAGATATCGCCGATCGCGAAACTTTCTAAGGTTTATATCTTTTCCGGATGGGCCGGGCTATTCCTCTCGTGATTTCCCAGATGGCTTCCATGACCCGATACAGTTGTAGCTGATTCTCTTCATATCTGATCAGATCCTCCAACTTCAGTTATCTCAGGTGGCCCCAGCGGCAGATCCGTGAGAAGGAGACGAGACGCCAGGTCCGCACAAGGCTGTTAACCCGGGCTTTGTGGTAAGGACGATTTACAAGGCAGATGCCCATAAAGTCACATGGTACTTACTCCTCATAAACGACATGTCCAATTCTAGAGCATGGGGATGCTGAACTTCTCTTTACAGAACCACCGAGCTGCCTGCCCTTAAGCAGAGTGAAGCGTCTGAGAGAAGAAATGGTTGGCAGCTGCAGTGAGAACATTATACCTTCGTCTTCCTATCATCGTTTGTTTCTGGTTCCGAAATGGCCGGGAATTATAGTGATAGACGTAAGACATCAAACAACTTAGGGCATTCTCCCTACTCGATATCTAGGAGCCGATATCATCACACTTACCCGGAGATGGACAGAACTTGAAACACGGAAAATGGATCTAGGGCTCGGCTCCAGCCAGACGGGTTAAGCCTCGTCACATACGCGTCTTGCATATTGACCGCCCCGAATCTAGCGTAAGCCTGCAGCCTCCCCGCCTGCCTATGCGGGGGAAATACGGAATGAGACCAGATGCCAGGGATGACGGGGAATATTGTGTGTCTTGAGCCTGGTGAAAGTAACCAGTCGTATCGATCTGCTGAAGAGGGGCGAGATACGAGGATCTTATGGAGTCCTAAGAGGGTATACGTGGTCTGATGCAGAGCCTCACCCATTTGCTTCATCACAGCACCAGAGGGAAAGCGTTCAACGCCTACGTCGATACATAATGATAGACTAAGCTTGTGATTCTTGATTGAGTCCACTGTTGCAATTACGTAACTGTTCGATGCTAGAGTCCAAACGTGTGGCTTGATATCGCATTAGGAGAAACCAGTGGCGTCCTTGTGTAACCTACCCTACCCACGCCAAGTGGAATAATCCTTTCGTAGCGGAATGCTTGCCGCTGGATTTAAAACCCAACCTTCCGTTCCGTGACCCGGCCCCAAACTCCTGTGGGATGAGAAAGAGAAATCCCTGGTATCATAATGTAACAGTCGTCATTTCGTCGTAAACATCAAAACCAAGCCAACGTCCACGTCGCGGGCAGATTGGGCCACCTCTCCTGCCACTCCCCGATGATCTCCGGTACTCTCTCGTCAAAGGACGCTCTACCCGCGGCAGTCCCCATGTCGAATGCGCTGGCGCCCACGATATCCCGCTCCTCCCTGGCAACCTTGTTGAGAGAGTCTGCAAGATCGAGTATGCCACGACCGCCAATTGACGCCTCCTCGTGGTTATCCTTGATATCGACGTTGATGACGTGAACCGGCCGGTTTAGTGGCGAACCTCTGTTAAGCAGATCGTCGATAACGGCATCCCAGCATCTCTCCTCACAGGTGATGACCACGTCTACCACCCCGCCTTCCGTTCCTTGACTGCCCCGATCTGAGGCGTGGTCGAGCCTTGGAATGCCCACCTGCCAATCCTGCCATCGTTCGGGGCCCCATTTGACCTGTCTATTCCTCCCCAGCATATTCAGAAGGCCGTTTGCAGTGTATAACCTCTGGTCCTTGTCATTGAGCTCTTTGAACATGGCATCGTAAGAAACCTTGTTGAACTGGTAGACGTTGGGCTGTGTAATGGATGGCCCGGGCAATCTGACGAGAGATCCCGTACCAAACGAGATGACGGGGTAATTCGCCTGCGAGAGTCGGAGGTGGGCTTCCATGGATCTGTGGTCGTATCTTGTTAGTCGTCACTGAATGGTCAAGGATTACTATATCGGGGTCCACCATACCTGTTCTGATTACTGGCACAGACGGTACAGAACCTCAGTTTGAAGCCTCCCGGATCCTCTCGCTCGCCATTCGCAGACATAGGCCCTATGGAATTCCCGTTCGTG
Organism: Monosporascus ibericus; assembly: GCA_004154915.1. Taxonomy (NCBI): domain Eukaryota; kingdom Fungi; phylum Ascomycota; class Sordariomycetes; order Xylariales; genus Monosporascus; species Monosporascus ibericus. Next base: position 37,668 of record QJNU01000072.1, on the reverse strand, counting down.
ACTTCCGTCGCCATCTTGGTCAACGGTGGGTTGAGGCCACAGTTGCAATATTGGTCAGTGCCGGATTAGATATTAGATGCAGATGGGCCACTGCTTCTACGTGGTAAGCATATGCGCAAAGGCATCGAGAACTCATACAGAAGCTTTAGGGGAGTTTATAAACTTTCAGAAAAGTTGCGTATGGTAATATGTAGAGTGTCACCATAGAATATCAGACAGCTCCAATAAAATTTTCATCATTCGAAAAGGGAAGGGATCCAGACATGAGAAATGCAATCAGCGATGCAATAATGGCGTTGGACATACCTTGTTATTTTCTAAAAGCTGTTTGCGGACTCTTGGCTAGAGGTGGCCGTGAGGTGACGCAACACAAGAACAACGGCGAATGGGTGCGGTATGGTAGTCAAAAATCCCGCACAACATCACTAGAGTAGAATGGCTTCAAGAATCATCGGCCCTTATCAGAATGGTCTGGAAGCTGCATAGTATTTACAACACGTGCATGTCATGTGTGATGTTTGTTGTCTTGGGGGGGCCGGAAAGAGCGTGGTCCAATAATGGAAGTTGTAGGAGTCAAGGTTTTTGGTGCAGTGCCCACCCGGGTTGCTGTGCTAACATTTTTGGGTCTGGTTGCCGCATGCATGTTGCAACACATGAAACAAACGCTAGGCGCTAGAGCTGACGGCGACTACCTAGGTAGTTTGTGATGGATATAGCGATAATTCTCGGTATTTACAACTCTGTTAGCTCGTGTTGCGTTTGGTGCTAGAAATAGAAACATGCTTTTATTGGTCGATCGTAATGTACATCTACTGTTTGGTGGTCTGAAGGGGGGTTCTGGAACCTGTCTGTGTTGCATCGGAGTATTCGCAGATTGCAAGATTTCTAGTTTTCGAACGCCATCTTACGAGCGCTTCCGGAGTTGAGGGAAGAAGGGAACTCAACCAAAGCCCTAACTAGTCAGGCGATTGCAGCTGGCTCCTGTATGAATCGGGCAGTATACGTGATATATAAGTAGGTACGGACTCTCCGCCTATCTATGTAGCACATCATACTTAGTATAAGCATGCCTTGCATCGCATACCAAACCACTCTTATTAGGGGTTCCCCCCCTTTTTTTTTCTTTGTCTGGGTGCCGCGTGTCGAACCTGCGTCGGGGTGGACTACTAAATTGCTCTCGCTATGGAAGGATCTTGCATTGTCATACACTCCATCTGTCTCTCACACGTATTCCTGTACAGTTCGAATAGTTACAGGTTAACGGATGCAAGTACGCGCCTGAGGGTTGCTACACTACCCGGGCCGTTTTCAGCAGCTTCTGGTGCTGTGCCCGGGGTCTCGTTGTCCCCACTTACCGGCCAGTAATATTGCAGCACAACGCGCCCTACTTTGTAATGCTAAAGTAGCACAAATCTTGTGCTTGCTTGTACTGAGGTGCTCAACCAACCATTCACCGTGCACCGCTTGAGACCCCTTCTGCTACTCAATACTGAGTTCCTGGCTAGCCTCGGAAAGGTAAGGGGAGGTAGGTATAATTATAGATCTACTACTTCGCTTCGGCAAAGCAGCCCCGACCTAACTGGAATGGGTAACAAATGCATACAAAGGTTCACAGGTCAAAGCCATAAGGGAAGCCAGACTGCATATGCACATATTTATCTGGACATCTGCATATTCGACCCAACCAGCAACCGGTCACCGTTGAATACGATCTAACTGGACATGGTTTCCTTTTAACTGGCTGCACAACTGCGGATGGGATATACCGACGCCTGATCCGGTCTCCGCAATAATTGACTTACACCCTTCTTCCCCTCCTCCAATCACCTCTTACCACCTTAAGGCACATCAACCATAGCAGCCTCCTCTAGGCCTTGCCTTATTGTCATTTTCCCCTTCGTCCCTACTTCCTCGTTTTCCATTGAGTGACCCCGACCTACTCGCAGAACAAGGATTTGCGCTAGAACCGCCGGCCCCTTGGTCAATGTCTAACATTCCAAAATCTGGTCCGTCCGTACATGTGCATAATTGGATCTTGTCATTTCTTAATACGCCTTTGCCATCCCCGTCTCTTCCACATTTCCGGGAAAAATTCCCTACAGATCGGTCAGAAATAGCGATAATATTATAGCCATAAAGACGTTGCCAAGTGCATTTCTGATGCTCCAGGTCCAGTAATCGAAGGTAACTTAGCTTTTTTAGCCTTGAGTTCCTCCACATCCCATCTACCAAAATCGAGATCATCTACCCACCCACCCACGCAACGCCCGCGAGCACATATGCACACCCTGTCCAACCCAACGCCGCCTACGCCGAGCATACTGGCTTCGGGGCTTGATGATTTGATATCGGATCCCTTGAACTTTTTTTTCGGGGGAGCCGATCTAATTCCCGCTGCCACCTTGCCCTACCCTAGTCTACCGCCCTATCTCACCTAACCTACTTGACTTCTCGCCGCTTGATCTTGCCTTACTTCGCCTTGTCTCGATTGTTAGCAATCAAGTTTTTGGTTGTACTTACTGACCATGCTGTAAGCGCGCCAACGTTCAGTTAAATACCTAATAAAGGCGGCTGCACTACTATAACCATTCATTCCCCTTCGTTAGCGCATTTTTGCATTCCCGCTCACAGTTTAACCTACAACCTCTATTTATATACTACAACTACATTATACCTACAAGCGCACACACATACATACCAAGTTTTATATCTCAGGTTCCTGGAGGATCGCTTCGGTTCCCCCTGTTGCATTCATACTTCTGTCCGTATGCCGATTTCGAAACAGCTTGCGGGTCGAGTTTGTTAGGCGGCAATCCCCTTCCATTCGTCTTTCGAGGTAACGCTTGCCAAGTGCGGCTGTCGTACCGTTGCGCTGCCCAGACAGACAGGAGAAACCTACTACGCCCAGTTCTCAACCCGTAGCCGGTTTCGCATAGCCATTAGAAAGTACTCAGCCTACCGACAGATACCGGCGACGAACTCCGGTGAAGCGCCTCGCTCAACATTCCTTTTATATATAATATCGTCTGGGTACGCCGAGCCTCTACGACTCCCCCGTTTCTCCCCCACACACTCTCTCTCCCAAACATGACCGCAACCATGGCAACCAGCTCATCATCAGCGGCGTCTCCTCCAGCTACAGTGGCGATCCCGTCGACCTCCCAATCTCCCTCTTCGGCGGTGAATCCGAACCATCCGGTCCTCCCTCCCCTGATAACATCATCACTAAGCTCCGGTACCCCGCAAACCATACGACCCAGACCAATGTCGCACGCCCCGAAGAACCGGCTGTCGCAGTATTCGACGGCTTCTATCCCGTCGCGGTCGCGGCCGCCCTCGTACATGTTTCCCGCATTCCACTCGAGCCTTTCTTACACCATCGTCCGGGACTTCGCCTACCCTCCATTACACCCTATGCATTATGGCCCTCCCCCGGAACCTTCGGGGCCGCCTTCGGGTATGACCACCCCGGCCAGCGAGTCGAAGCGGTTTTCGGACCCGCCCGCGTCGTGGGAGGCTAGGATGGGTTGGGGTTGGACGTCAGACGGTGGTCTTGGGAAAGGCGGCGACCTGGATCCCATCAACTTCGGCGACGGACCGCCGTACAGCGAAGACGAGGACTTGCAAAGCCCCATTGTCAGCTCGAGACATAAAAAGCACAAGTCGACGTCCGCAGCCATGGGAAAGTCGCGCAGGTCCCAAGACAGGTCATTCTTGAGTCCTGATAGCTACGACAACAGATACTATGTTGGCACGAGCGGTGGTGGAAGCGAAAGATACTATATCAACCAAGACGGCGAGGCCAATGGCTCCGGGGGGGAGTACGCGACATATCCAGCCGGCGCGGGGCGCCGTTCCGCCTACCAGTCCATGGACCAACGACAGCCGCAATATGCAGACAACGACACGGGCTATCGGTCAGAGTCGGACGTTTCGGATAATATCTCTTCGCCCGGGTTCAATAACTATGACGAATCGAGGTATTCGCGGGATTACCAGTTCACCATCACCTCGCCAGACGAGGAGATGCACGGCAAGGCCGTCGCGCTGTTCGATTTCGAACGGGAAAACGAGAACGAGCTGCCCCTAGTTGAGGGCCAGATCATATGGGTATCATATCGACACGGACAGGGCTGGTTGGTGGCGGAGGACCCCAAGACACAGGAGAGCGGCCTAGTGCCTGAGGAATACGTCCGCCTACTACGCGATATAGAAGGCGGCATGACGAGTCTGACGGGCCAATTCTGCGACGAAGCCGCGTCGCCAAACGATGCCGGTACCCCCACGCAGGCCGATCAGAACGGCAACCACTTCGGCTCGGCCGCGCAGGGTGGCGCGCAATCCGGGACCACACAGACATCGGGCAACTCCACCAACGGTTACCACCAACCTGTCGTCTCCGTCTTCTCCACCTCCAGCAAGGACTTAGATCCGTACCCGCAGCACCTGTTGGCGACGCAAGCTGCACATCCGCCCCCACAGGTCGTCCACTACCACGGGCAACGCGGTGGCAGTCAGACCAATACGCCCACCGTGAAGGAGGTCTTCGAGAACGGAGCGGCGCCGCGGGACAGCCAGGAAATCAAGCGCAACTCATCGAACTCTCGCAAATCACAGAAACTAGAGACCCTACCAGGCTCTAGGATGAAGACTTCTACGACGGAGCACTCGGATGATGAGCAGCCTGTACGGTGACCCTCGGGGATTTTGGGCGAGATACGGCAGTAAAATTGCACCAGCTCACGATGAAGCCGAGTCGAGGCAGAAAGAAGGGTCAATCCTGGGGATTATACCCTCAAGCCGAGGAAATGTGATGCGCGACTGGGCATCTGTGCCACGTTAACGTACGTCCTGCGTTGAACTATCGACGCTCTTACCATGCACGGCCATGGTCGCGAAACTACATTAACTTTGCACGGATGAGGTGGATGTCACAACCTGTCATCTAGGCCCGGCGCCATCTACGGCCGGTACAACAGCGACCGTGCCGTCGGAATTCAGCGTGGAAGAAAGGTGACGGTTGAGATATCAATATTTCAGCATAAGATCTAGCGCATGCATTGTATCGCATATATCGCTGGAATCGCGAGAGGCATTTGGTAAAAGGGGTTGTGGTTGGATATGGATGGCAACCTGGTAGCTTGTGGTCATGAGGAATACGCATATGGCACTGCTGCAACATAGTACTCGATAATTACAAGCGAAAGAACAAACTCATCGACAGCATCTAAACCTTATAATCTTGGCTCCATTCCTCCGTGCTGAATACTGTTAATTGGTTCCTTGTTTGTGTAAACAGTGTACGTAAGGACTCATACGCTTCTAGGGAAGTGGGGCGATGTCCGCGTCCACTATAGATGTATGGACGTATGAACGCAATGGCTCATTAAAAGTAGCCTTGCCTAGGAAGTCAGTTAGGTAGGGCTGCGAGAGGCGAGTGGCTGGCAGGTCTTACGCGATTACTGCCCTTTCGTGACGTCGCATATAGTAGACTGAGTAGGGCCCGCAAGGGGTGTTACTGATATTCTGACCAAATAAAAGGGGGAGGAGACGTGCCCGCGTCGAGGCCTTAAATATATATATACAGCGAATACTTAAATCATTCGAACGGGCCCATCGAATCAGTGTAGTATTACTTACCCCTTATTGAAATTATATCTTTTGCCAGTCTTGGGCTGGTTTACTGAGGTTGACCCGCAAAGCCTTATATGACCGTAAGAGATCGATGACCTGGGGCTGCGGGTACCTAGCCTTAAGCTACCTACTTATACACGTACCTTCGTCTTGGCCGGGGCGCATCTGCTGTTTAAGTGGCCTTCTGCGGTGCTTACGTGGTCGAAGGTTGCTGAACCGCACCCCGTCGTTGCCCACGGTAGCGCGCTCTGCCCTGTCCCAGTCGATTGCGCCCCTGAGATCGAGCTGATCTGGATATTTGTCAGTTGCCATTATCGTCGATATTGGGTGGTTCAATGTTGCTCTATAATGATGTACGTCCTTAGAACACTCCGTGGTAGGCTCTGGTGGCGACCTCCGGAAAGGCGCCCAGCAGGTCTTTGAAGGCATCTAGCCGTACTAACTAGCATATGCGTCTCCAGCAGAACATGGTAACGCGAATAACCACTAGCTAGCCGTGACCCGAGCGTTCTCTGGAGTAGTGACTCCGTCGCCCTTAGTAGCTTTGCGACGTTGTCGTTGAAGTTTTGGTGGTATCCCGGGCCACACACAGCACGGCAGTCTCCGCGTCTGCCGGCGAGAAGCGTCCCAAGTTTGTCATGGGCCTGCTCTAAGAGGATCGGGATGTCGAAGTAAGTCGCCACGACTAGGACCCCCTGTTGGAGATGTGGCCTCAATACCATCCCGCGTCTCTCTATCTCCCAATGCCGATATGGAACATGCTTGGTCGACTGTCGAGCTTGTTGGAAAATGTCTTAATAGTGATAGTCAATTGCAAAGTCAGTCTGGCCGACTTGCAGCCGGGGTACAGGTACTTGATGATAAAATTAACAACTTCCTTGTCCACTTCGGGGAGGTTAATATGCTTCGTTATGGGTTCCTACGCTGCGAATTAGCAAAATTCTCTGGGAGTGGTTGTGTCATTCGAAGGCGAATGTCTCCTCTTGACTGGTCCATAGGACCCTCTCTTGAAAAATGTTACTGTGTTTTGCCAGCACTTCTGTGTGAATATGATAACAGTTCCCGTCCACGCCAACCGTGGCGTCGACCGCCCTGGAAACCTTAGCATTTACTGCTCATTTTATTACAACAAGGGCTGAGGTGAGGGCTACCTGCAATCGTAAGCTGTGTAGGTTGCTGCTACGTTTTCTTCGACAAGGAGAGCTTGGTGTATGGGGTTTGCTTTGCGTGATAACGTGTTGATATCTGGGCTACATGAAAAAGGGGGTGTTCTAGGATGCTTTCGGTGCTAAAAGGAAGGGAAGCTCGTGATCAGAAAGGAAATGACGTAGAGAAGTAAGAAAGCTTGACACATAACGAGGCGGGGAATTGTTTGTATAGGATCTTGTATTGAGCAGGACGGTAAGGCATAAAGTCTCTGTACCGAAGTCGTCGCTTCGATTCAACCTTTTATGAGACATATTTAACAATAAGAAGACCTACATAATGACACACGCAGTCGTCATACAGAAACAGCAAAATTACTTAAGAGCAGCAAATGCCCGGATGCAGCCTGCGCTATACAAGTGTTTGGTGATAATTGTTGTCTCCGAAAGCTCTTGGCATGACTGTAATACTAATATAAGAAGCCGGACAATCTTATAGACAAGAAAACAAGCATCACGACTGTGTATGCGTTCCAAATGGCGACTAAGATGGCCCACCCACGAACGGGCCACCCCATCAACGGGCCACCCCATCAACGGGCCACCCCATATTTGCGTTGCGCGTCGATCCACTTACTGATTTCTTTCCTTATAAATACCTTTTTAATAACGTTTTAGAAAATTGAAAAATTTATCTTCTTATTTATTAAAATTTACGCTTTCGAACGATATGCAGGTTTTAGCTTAATTCCGTACGGCTTAAGCGATTAACGAAATAAAGCGTAAGAAATCCCTACGTTCAGCCTTTAAGGGTTACCAGGTTACCAGATAGTATATAATACGCCGTATTTAAGGTGTGCCTACGAAATAAAAGGTTAATAAGATTTGCTAAAAGTTATTATAAGATTAGGAAAAAGCTTTAGCCTATTAGGTTATCGTATAAGGTTAATTAGGTTATACGTTACCTTATTCGCGATTCCGTTTATACGTATAACGCCTTTTAATTAATAACGGTAACCTTAAACGCTTAAAAAAAGGTTAGGTAACCCGATTTTTGTATCGCCATCTTGAAATTAGGACTTTTAAGGGTAGGACGGTTGATTATAAGCGTTTAAATAGCGTTTTTCCGGCTTTTATTTACGTTTTATTCGAACGTTTCGCCTTGCCGGAAATTAAAGTTATTAAATGAAGAAATTGATATAATGCAGACGAAATTAAAGTGATAAAAGGTATAAGTAAAAATTTTTTCGTTTTCGGAAAAACTTTTAAAAAAAGTATCCTTTTAAAGGATACGTTTAAAAAGGGGTAAGTTACTATAATCGTATATGTTAATGCTAACGGGCGTTCGTTGCCGCTTTTCGTGATTTTTAACGGCATTAACGTATAATAATAATGGTTTTTTAATTCGGACGATAAAGCATACGAAAACTGATATTTTATTATATTAGAAAATGGTTGGACGAATACCGAAATCGGTTTAAAGTAATTTCGCGAAATTTTTATCCCTTATATTAAGCCCGAAAACCCGGACGAATGAAGGTTATTAGTAATTAACGGTTATAATAGTCATATTACCGAAAAATTTATATGGATATATTTTTAAAACAAGATATATATTATTTTCTTACTTACGTACGTTTCCTATATTTTTTAGCCTTTTAATGTAGGTATATTTATTACCTTAAAGCGGAAGTACCGTTATTAATTCCGTAAACGTTATTACGGGCGGGCTTTTAAGGTTACAGATAAAATTAATTTCCTTTAGGCGTTCGTAAAAGCTTGGGAAAAGGTTATAATAATTTCCAAATATATTAAAAAGGGTTAAGAAATAATAGGTTTGCGTTTTATTAACAAAAGGAAAATATTAAATAATAAATACGTTAAAAAAGGGAAGGTAAAGGCGAATATACCCGCCTTAAGATCGATTCGTACTTTAAAACGTTTTAATTTTTTTATTTAGATAGTTACTTTAAGTATTAAAACGCTTAAATTATTTAAGGAATTAATCCGGCTTAAAAAATCCCTGGTAAAAGTTAATTTAACTTACGGAAATCCTACCGTACGTTTTTTATTCCGCAAGTTTGCTAAAACCTTTAACGATAAAACCGCCAAGCTTTCCGTCGCCGAGGTTCATAATAATTAATTAACTGCAGCCCTTAAAAAAGCGAAGCCTAAAAAGCGTAAAAAGGTGCAGCCCGAACCAAATAAGGACTTCGTAAAGATGATCTCGGTTAAGAAGGTGAAGCTAGGGCTAAAAGCCCTTACAAAGGGACGTTCTACCGTTATTCGGAAAAATCAACAGCAAAACGAGCCTTTTAAAAACGAAGAAAATAGCGAGGTAGAACTGGATTATATCTTTGTACGCTTTATTTAATATGGAATCAATTGATTAAGTGATTGTTGAGATATTGTTATTTGTATGGAAGGGTTGTTGTGGCGATGGCTTCAAAAATGGGTGGCCCGTTGATGGGGTGGCCCGTTGATGGGGTGGCCCGTTCGTGGGTGGGCCATCTTAAGCTGAGGACAGAGAGAGAACCCTATGCTTCCTGTTCTTATAAGCCCCGGATCAACCTCCCAACCCTTTTGCTTTGACAAGACTAACAAATAGGATGAAGTTCCGCCCCATGGTTCATTCTCAATTACTGCCGTTCAGGGTGGCAGGGTAAGATGGACAGTATCCCCTCATATTGACGGTAGCTACACCCAACCTTCACCACAAATTTGTAGAAGATACCGACCACCGAGTAGGCATCTAGAATTCACCAGGCTCGGTTGCTAAAAACGGATTAGGAGAAGGCCAAGAGTATTTCCATGGAAAGCCGCATAGGAGCCGGTAGGCGTTATTGTACAGGGTCGAGAGCTCGAGGTTTCGAGTCCGGAAGCTCAGGACCTCCCGTCGCGCTCGCAGCAACCCATTCGGCGCCGGTTTACAGCATCTGATAACTAGATTGGGCTGCTACCAAGCATAGTACGGTTCCGCATTCTTCTATTCATGTTAAATTAGGAGGGTTTGTTGAGCGAGCTATCGGTAGATCTGTGAAGTCGTGAGTGATACATCAGGTAGGCATATTGCCACTACATGGCGTTTGGTGTTGTGGGTACAGTTGATGCTGTACATAGATCGAGAGCCTCATATAGTGAAAGCTTGTTAATTGGGTGCCGGTTTGCTGACGACTTGCCTTTACTAAATATCACCACCTGCAGAGATGACCCGAGTCGCACATTTGTAAACATATCAAGTCGACGGTCCATCTGGCACAACTCCTTCACAATAGCACGCAACCTAAGGCAGACTCACCAACCGTATGAAGTACACTCGACAACACAACTAACGCTCACGCCCTACCTACTCCCTTCCTCGCGTCCGTGACCTGCACGACCATCGGATCGCACTGCCACAGCATATATATATATTCTGATCACCCCACTCCCAGCCCATTTCCTTCTTCCCCTCCGGTAGTGAGAGGTTGAAATTGAAAATAGTCCGGGCGAGGATGATCTTCAGCTCGACAAGGGCGAGGTTCTTGCCGATGCAGTTGCGCGCGCCGAGCGAGAAGGGCTCAAAGGCGCTCTGGTCATCATACCCATTCCAGCTTACCCAGCGCTCTGGACCGAACGTGTCGGCGTGTTTGAAGCTACGCTCCGAGCGGTACATCGCCCAAGCCATGAGGGAGAGCTTGGTCTAGAGTAGGGGGGTTAGCTGGTGACCGAGTCTTGGATTATGGCAAAAGATCGGGCGCTCGAACTGCGTTAGCAGTTCAAGCGGTATATAGTTATATATTCCTACGCCGAGATAGTATTGGGAGGGGGTTACGTACGCCGCCGGGGAGGCGCTGTCCGCATACTTCGTCGCCGCCGGGTGGGACGACGCGCGGATGGCCGAAGGGGACGGCGGGGGTGAGCCGGAGGCCTTCCTTGACGCAGGCGTTGAAGTATACGAGCTTGTTGGTGGATATGGCGTTGATTTCGTCTTCGGACTTGAAGGCTGTACGGATTTCCCTTTCCAGTTTGCCGAGAACTTCGGGGTACTGGACGAGGTAGAAGGTGATACCCGAGAGGAAAGCAGCTGTTGTTTCGCCGCCAGCGATAAATAAGAGTTGATAGTGTCGTGTCGACCTCTTCCCGCGACATATGAGTGCTGTCCTTGTTCTCGCGTTGCAGGTAGTACACGAAGTCTGGCCGCTCAGTATCCCTGCTGAGACGCTTGTCGACCCTCTTCACGGCATATTTATGGATCTCTCGGGGTCGCTCCATGATCTTCTTTGGCATATACCATTGGAACAGCTTCCTCGGGACTGTGAAGAACCGCAAGGAAGTGATGGTCACGACCGCCTTAAACTGTCTGATCAGAATGCTAATCCATCGGTGGTCCTTGCCATCATCGAGACAGCGAAAAGACTCGCCGAATGCTAAGTCACCCATGATATCCGAGGTTGCCCATGTGTACCATTAGAACATGTTTAAGTCCTTCTGGCCGGAGCTAATGGCCTCGCGGATACGGCCGATGAGCAGGTCCACGTGGCTTTGAAACATACCTTCTTGAGCTTGGAGAGCCCTGTCTGAAAATCCGTGATTGAGTTGGCGCTTGATACGTGCATGCCCCTGACGAGTTGGTGACGTGAGGATGGAATAGGCGCCGTTCACAGAAGGGTTGAGATATATTGTCCACTTGTCGAAAGGCCCATGGCCTGGCTTTGGCTGGCAGATGTCCTTCCATGCCGACCCCTCGGTAAAGCTGAGTTCGTCTGGCGCGATTCTGATGATCGTACCGTACTTGTCGTGCAGAGCCTTCACTGTCTGAGACAGCCTACCTTGTTGGAGGTAGAATGCCTATGGGATGCGTGTGATTGCCCACAGTCTCGGACCTGGATACCTGGAGAGCGGGTGCAAGTAGAGGGAGTATATAATACTGCCAATCCAGTACAGCGTAAACTGAGTCTTGGTCAGAGTTGCTATTCTCGTAGACTGATTCTCTGTGCACTTACAAGAGTTACCAATCCGACGGCGACCGTGGCAGGGCTGGGCCGGCCAATGAATCTACTCATTAGTCCAGAAGGCTGCTCCAGAGTGTTCGTTGCTGCCATCGTACAGGATCTAAACAGGGTAACGGTGGGTCGGTGAGTGCAAGTGTGAAACAGCGATATAGAGAATGCTATATCATTCCCGGGGAAGCATCTCCGCAACGAGGTAAGACTGCAAGCACCACATGGGCCGCTACGGGAGGATACCTAATTAACGGCACCGGACAAGTCAATCTCATGGATCAGCAGTGGCTCTCTAGGCTTAAGCCCAACGCCCAAGTCGAGCACTTATACCAGCACAGGCTGTACGGAGTACTTCTTAACCTGCTGATCACCTGCGTGATCTTATGGTCCGTATGGCGCTGCAATCAACACAAAGCTAGGCAGCAGTCAGGACAGTGGAGCAAGATTGAGACGTATCTCGAGAACCCAAACTATGTACCACCGACGGAGCTGAAATGATGGCCTTAGCATCGTATTTCGTATAGTGTTGCATTTGAGACAATGTCAGGGACATTGGTGGGTCTTTGAGAGGCCATTTTCGGACTTTGCCGGGTTGGACGGTAGATGGTCTTGCGCTGCACGCCATCTGACGGAGGGCGATAGGACAGCACCCACAACGATTCTCAGTACAGTAACAGCTAACTAGGCACGTTACTCTAAAAGGCTAGCCGGCATCATTCAAGGTCTTCGTATTGGTGCGGATCATGGTATTAGTTTGAGCTTTGAACCAGGTAACAGAGTGCTTGTCCTGTCGCCCTCGGTCGGATGTTTCGGATCCTCACGGAGCAAGGCGTGTCTATAGCAAATACAGTAAGAACACTAATACTTTGCGGGAAGGTACGGTACGGTACGGTACTATTAGCCCCGTGGGGTTGTGCATTGGTGGCTGCTTAGACCGTTACCTAACCATATATAGTTACATTTGGCCGCGGGATGTAACACCGCAGATATATCTAAGTCAGTGTGTAGTGCTGCATCATGGACTTCCTTAATCCCAGCAGATGCAGGACCTGTGCAACGTTGACAAGCACGTGGAAGATCTGATGACTGGCGCCCTATCTCTCGTCAGGCGGTTCATCAGCTGCGGCTGGCAGGGGAAACGTACCCAGACATCAAAGACCCCACTCCAATACTTTTCAGGGATGCGATTGACATAGACTGCCGTTCCCAGCAAGTAGAAGGCCGATTGCGCGACTACGTACTCCATCGAAAAACCGTCTAATGTAAGACTTGGTGATAGCGCCGCGTGAAGGATGGGTGCGAACCCACTGGCCCCTAAAGCAATGAAGACAGCGGCCCTGGAGGATCCGGCATCAGCTCGGTCCAAAGGAATTCATGAGTCACATACCTGTATTTTGCCGCTCGTGGTCCATCGACGCTAGGGTCGAGCAGGGCCCAAAACACTGCTAAACCACAAGCTAGGATGATGGTGATGTAGAAGTTGGCTAGTAGGGGTTGCTCGTACAGACCGAAGTAGGCTGCAGAGATGCATGTCGATGTGATGTTGCACGCAATGCCAAGGTAATCCAACTTTAGGCAACACCTCGAGACATGCTCCGAGTGGCAGCTTACGCAGTGGTAAAAGGCCTTGAAAGTGTTAGCAAGTGGGACGGGACTGGCCAAGTGAGTGGTGAAAGCACTTACCGAGAGCATGCAACAAATGCTGGCCCCTATAAGGTATGTCTGAAAGGCCCTTATGTCGGCGTCCCCGAAAGCGTAACTGCCGTGGAGAGCGGGAAAGCTCGCCCAGATCGTCATGGCTAGGAAAAACAATCCGAAGCTCAAGTGTGACCAGATATTGACTGACTCATTGTGCAGATACCATAGGGACTCGAAGCAGCTACGGAAAGAACCTTGCCGTTTCCGGTATCCTCGGACGATGAGGGGATCATGTCGCATCCAAGTAGGTGCTTTGGCGAGATCGACGACTTTCGATGTTAAGCATTCCACCTGGTGCTTGACGTCAACTGCCATCTCTCCGGCAGCTTTGCTCGTTGGAAGGGTCATGGTAGGGAGAGGTAGTAGCTACTGAATCTGGTTGCTTTCTTCGTGGTTTGTCTCGAAACAAGGTTGTGAAACGTTTCATAAATAGCAATCTTCACCGCCTCGAGAGCCGTCTTCAGCTTGATGCGTTAATTCTCCGCCAAGAAACATGGTAAAGGGCTTGCTCGGACCAGATCCCGCATGCATTACGCAAGGCCACGGAAACCCCGAGACATTTCTCTATACTGGAATGGGAGAAAGGCATTGAGAAGATAAACGGCTTATGCGAACTAGTGCTTAGCTACATTTTCAGCTTACTAACGGTCGAAGCTTGAAGGGTACTTTATATCTTGTTGCTTTCTCACAAGTGCACTCCGCGTGCTTACATAATAGACCCCTTTATACTGGCTAAGGCGAATAGGGGTTGAATTCACTGCAACAGAACACTAAACAATGAGGGGGAAAAATGACCATTTACACCAGATAGCCGTACTGACTCCACCCCACAATGCAGACAGGTAGGCACTACACGCTCAGGAAGAACGGAATCTGCGCAGGATCCATTGCCTTCCACACGATGGGCATCCCTTGACACAAACCTTCCTCATCGAAGCTCTTGCCACTAATCTCCTCGCTGATCTCACGCATGTCCGTCATGAAGCGTTCGTTCGCAAAGACTACTTCTCTCCGCCCTCGCTCCAGCAGCGTCTTGTCGTTGAACATATGTAATAATGTCTTCTGGCTCTGCACCACCTGAGGCCTGTTGAAGCGAGCCAATAGTGCAATGTGCTCGACAGACTTCTGCTCGTTGGGCAAGAACCGAAGCAAATCTTTGACGCCCTTTTGTTCCGGCGGTGGGGCGTAGAGAGCCGCAGGATGTAAGGGGAGAACCCCTGAAGTAGCGATTGGCTCGCCGGCATTAAGCACATGGTGAGACACACCACCGAGCCATGCAATGTGAGTGATTATGTCGACCAATATCCCGACTCTCTCTAGCGGAGCGGCCGGGAAGTCAATGACCATAGCAGGACCATTCGCCTCTTTGATCCAAGCTTGAATTTCCCAGTCTAGTGCAAGCATTGCATCGGTTTCATAGTAGGCGTCCACGAAGGACTGCACGAATCGTCGGATCACGGGAAATATCCGTGAGCCGTCTTCGTAGAATGGGATATGTGGTAAGTCAGGGCCGTAGGTGCTGTCAATCAATCCTCGTCGCCGTAGATTCTCCTCGAAGTAGTTGGATCTGAAAGCGCCAGCAAGGGGGTAAAACTCTGTGGCGAACTGTCGAACACCGTGGTTATTGATAGCAAAGGACTGGTCGAAGACGCCACCATCGTTAAAGAGCACAGCCTCTCCGACGGGTCGTATCGCGTATGCCTGGTGCATGAGCCGGTCGAGAAGTGCGAGTATGGGATGGTTGCCGCTCATGGTGCGAAGCGCCGCCTGATGGACAATCTCCGCAACAGCGTGTGAGTTTGCTAGATGATAGATCTGCCCGTGGAAGAGATCATTTTGGTTGAACATGGCTTTGGCGAGCAGCCAGTCGTTTTCTCCATCTAATGGTGTGTAGATCAAATCACTGCCCACGTTTGTTTTGATGGCCAGGGGTAGCATCTGATTCGAGTCAGCGTCTAGATAGAAATAAGCTTGGCAACCAGCAACATATTTGCCTTCGGTTCTAGGATAGTCTTTCTGATAACTGTGATCTGCAAAGAACAGTCGTCCGTCCTTGTGCAGCGTCGTGACTCGCGTTCCGGTAAGAGCCGTAGCGGTTTCGTCATCAAGCTGAAAAGGCAAAGCATCAGCTGTTGGATGTAGCCGACGAATGGCATAGGGATTTGTCGAGAGCCGCTCCATGGCAAAGAGCAAGTCTGAGGTGAAGTTGGTGAACGCTCCTTGGGCAATTCCAGTGGGTACTGAACCTTGCCATTGGCCATCATAAAGGGTTTGATAGTCTGACAGCTTTTTTATGCCTCCAGCCTATACAACGTTAGAACAGGTCAAGATCCGTCGTGATATGAGATGTGTACACTTTGGATGGCGGCAAGAGCAGCTACTGCTTCTTCCCTGGCCGTTTTCACGAGCCACGCTGCATCTTTGTACCATTCGCCCTTTTCCTGCTGTACCATAGCATTACCAAGGACTCCAGTGGGAAAGTAGGAACTGTTGCCGAGTAGGGAAGGGCCATATAAGAAACCAGCTACTCTCACTTCTACTTCTTTCCTTCGGGAGTAGGGATCTAGATCTTCGTGAGGCAGCAGTAACCTCTGTATAGGTGAGGTGCCTGGCAACTGAGGACCCAGCCATGATTTTCCAGGTAAGTTAGACAACAGGTATTGCATATGGATCAGCGGTAGACCTGCTACAGCCGCAGCTACCCAAACAAGAGCGGTGAATGAAACCATGATAATACAACACGAAGCAGAATGCTCAGGGGAGATGAAATGAACGTAAAGGAGAGGGACGTGAGCTCTTGATAGAAGGCTCGTGGCCGATTCAAGGCCAGACTGGCCCCGTAAGCAGTCAAGAAGACCATAAAATATCACCACGATAGACACCGAATCGCCTTGGCAGCCATTGATGGACTCTAAAACAAACCGTAGACATGATAGCCGTGACTGCTTGCCCGCCGACCTGCCGTATTGGCACACGTAGTTTCATGGCAGAGGTCTCTTGAAGTGACTTTACCAGGCGACTCTTAGGCATTCCATTACTGGTACCAGTATACGAGTGGCCCGTACTACTCCGAATGCTTGAGCTCGTGTCGTACGTTAACATGGGTGACCCCTATTGAGTCAGCCCAGGATTCCCGTGCAGCCCCCACAGGCCACGAGTGCACCTAAACCGGCTTAGGGTTAGGTTTGGGGTTGGTAGAGGTAAGGGTGCAAAAAGCTACCTGCATAGGTATTTTGCAAGTACGTAGCTATTCTACAGGACCGTATTACAACCCTTAGAGTGGCTACGGTACTGTATTCTGCTAAGGTAACGCGGGCATATTGTCAGTCCGAAGCTTTAGCTACACTAGTAATCCCGTTGTTCTCCGCTTATCATGCGGATATAGCCTGCCTAGGTACTTTATACGTAGGCAGTTATTCTACAAGATCGTATTATAGCTCCCCCCGTATCCTAACGTAGCTGCAGGTGCTGCCAGGGCGAGGCGTAGCGGCATATTCTGCAGGGGGACTGTGGCATATAAGCAGTCTGCAAACTTACGTAAATAAATCCTTCAATCTTCCTGCGGATGTATGTGAGAGTCTAATAAACTCGGACCTGGGCTCGGGAGGTAATGACCCTATATGCCAATTGACCTAGCCGTCCAAATTTGTTATTAATTTACTCCATTCTTGAACCTTGACCTTCTTATCCTCTCACATGCGCAACGGGATGTATTCTTCAATGCGAACAATCCTTCTGCTAGGCGAACTAAGCGTTGCCCTCTCACTACCATCATGGACGGAGCAAGAACCGCTGGTAGGGACTCAAGGGCAGACGGCAGTCGGACATAATGACCTCTTCTTTCCACGCCCAGACCGTCCAATCCCGTACAAAATTCCATTCGCGTGGGATGAGAAAGAGCACTACCACGAAAAACACACCAATGGATCCGATAATGGATACTATCGGAGGTCGTCGTGTCCTGCGATGAACACTCTTGCAAATAGGGGATATATCAATCGATCAGGACGGAACATCAGCTACGACGAGATAGCGCAAGCTGCGAGGGTCGTCTGGAACTTCGGTGATGACAACGTAAGATAGCTTCTGGAGAAAATCCAGTGTCTTGCTGACCTGTCCAGATCTTGGTCGTACTGGAGCCAACGAAAAATAATCATCCAGGACTTGACCGAATAGATTTAGACATGCTGGCCGATGACAAGGTCCAATATGACACGAATTGCCCTGCCGCCCCGACTAGGAACGACCGCGAACTCGGTGACAATGTCAACATGAACATGACCCTCTTCGAACAGCTGATTTCTGCCTCCAAGGATGGAGTGACGCTGTCATTCGAGGATGCAGCCGAGCACCATCACCGGCGCCACAATGACTCCAAGGCCAACAATCCAAACTTTCGCTTTGGCAACCAGATGGCGATTTGTTCGCTGGCCCAGTACGCCAATATGTTCGGGGTGCTAGGACGAGCGGGCAAGCATGGCCTGAATACGCTGTACGTCGAGGATGTGAAGAGGTTCTACCTCAACGACGACTGGCCGATGGGCTATGCGCGTCGAGAGATGCCGTACTATTCACCAGAAGCAAATAGCTACATCGACCGCATGTCGCTTCACATCGGGTACCAGATCCAGAGGCCATATCCGCCCGGTGACAAGGACGGTATCGATGTCGAGCCTGAGACAGCCAAGTTTCAGCGTCGTAAAGGGTGTACAGGGTGGAGAGGCAACCATGGTTCAGAACTGTAATGTATTGTTAGAGATTGTCAGATGAGCGTGCGGCCAGGAAGAAGGCATCAACAAATGTCGTTATGGGGTGTGGGAACAGAATCTGGCGTGCGATGCAATTACGCGCTCAATATCTATTATCGCAGTATCAGTGTAGACGAGCAAGGAGCTGGTCCAAACTGCACAAGCCACGCGTTTGAGGTGTGTACGAAGTAGATGATGACCAGGCCCTATCGCTGCAAGGGCCGGTTCTGAGACTCTGAGAACTACAGCTTCGCGGCCCTAGACTTCTTGGGATGTGCTTGTTCCCACGCGGCCCTCTTCTGGTTCGTGGCCTTGCTCTGTTCACACAGTGCCGCATGAAGATTCGCGTACACGCCGCCTGCTTCAATCAGGTTCGCAGGCTTCCCCTTGGAGTAGTCAAAGAAAACTACCCATCCATTCGACTCGGCAACAGGAGCCTGCTGCCTTAAGGACCACATGGTGGTCGTGACGTGGTATCGATCGGGCTTGACCTGTTCGATTCTGTTCGCAACAATGATCTGCCGAACTCTCAATAATTAGGAAATATTGGGTCATCTTAGGCCCCTACTCACCGAGTCCGGGTACGAGACCGGCCTCTTGATATCCAGTGTAGTGGTCTTGACAATGACACCGATGCCCCGCGCCTTCATCAGGTCCTGAAATTTATCCTTCAGATGCTCTTCGAAGCTTTCGAACAGACGGAAGTTGCAGGCCGAGGCGTAGTGAGGGAAACCGGCATTCATGATGTGGCCCCACGGGTCTTGATCGTCTGCCCATACCACTCCGTGCTCCATCATCGAAGCCTCATGGTAGCCCTGCTCGAGTGCCTGCCTCACTATCTTCTCTCTCAGGGGCTTGTAAAGCTCCCCGCCTCCTGGAGCGTGGTAGGAAGACGCCTCGAGCTGAGTCTTAAATTTGGCCGGTGCCATTGCTGTCAATTGTCGTGACTCTGTCCAATAAGAGTGGTAACTAGTAGAACGGGACTTGCGAGGTTGACACCAACCGCGTTGGAATGTTAGACTTTATACTAAGTATGGATAGACGCGCACAGCCTGCATAAGCACGGATAACAGGGGCTCAATATCACGGGGCTACCTACGTTAGGATAAGCTTATTATGACCCCGCAACCAAGCAATTTGGGGGAAGGGGGAGGGGTTGCCTATTCGCTTATGGACATGTGGGATACCAAGCGGTGGTTCATCCCAACACGCACCGTTGGAAGTCCTAACGTTAGTCTGGACTCGGCGGTCAGGGGTCAACGTAACAGCCCCAATCAAGCCCACTTTTTAAAGGCGCCTCCCGAGGCAAGGAGAACGGAGGAGTGGAGTACCCTGGAGTACGGAGCAGACTCGTCACGCATAGCACCAAGAATATCACCCCTGAAAGCTGACACTCCACTCTCTTCTAGATTTACCTCGGTATCGGCCTTTCGATCCACTTCCAAAGCAACATGAAAACGTGGGTATGGCTGACATCTTGCCGCCAATTCAAAGAGTTGGAGCCATCATCCGCTTGAATAGGGCTGCGATCTACATGCTAGCACCGTTGCTGGTGGTGGAAATATTGGTTTGATTACTCGTCTTCAGCTTCCCATATGCCCGCTGCGAGAGGTATTCTGCGTGCCTCTTCCCATCATTTCCCGTTTGGCTATATAGGTACTTCGATACTTCGTAGCGCCTGAATCATGTGGCTCAATGTCTACGATTTGGACGTCGAGAATCCCTTGAAATTACTTTCGTTTATAGGTAGCCTCCCGAAGTCTTCGTAACAGAGAAGCTACCAGCCCATAGCTTGATCTAGGAATTTAGGTAGCTCACAATTTTGCGTGGTTGAACCTTCTTCAGTTCCGCCTTCAACAACGTGATAGCAATGGCACCATCGTCAGCGCCCAGCACAACTGGCAATGACTACGATGAGTCAGTTAAGAAATCGGTTATCTCGTTAACACCATTGCCATCGGTACCTCCTCTTACGGGCGAACTCGATGCTGTCACCGACTGGGATGATCCTGCCGACCCTGCTAACCCTAAGAACTGGAGCCTTGGTTTAAGGATATACCATACGATGCTGCCGGCGTTGTATGGCTTCTCTGTGTAAGTCGTAACTCCTCCTCCTCGTCTCCACCCATCCGGCCACCATGGTCGCTGATGGCAGCCCAGCTCCCTGGGCACCTCCGCCTACTCTCCAGGTGTCTTCGTCGTCATGGACGAGTTCCGCGTCAGCCAGCCTGTCGCCCTCCTCGGGCTCTCCCTCTACGCCCTAGGCCTTGCCCTAGGCCCCATCGTCGGCGCGCCCATCTCCGAAACCCAAGGCCGCAAAGCCGTCTACCTCATCACGCTGCCCATATACCTCCTCTTTACCACGGGCGCGGGCCTCGCTCGGAATGTCCAAACCCTGATCATCTGCCGCTTCCTCTCCGCGACGTTCGGGTCGCCCGCCCTGGCCGTAGGCGCCGGCACCGTGGCCGATATCTGGGACATGGAGCACGGTGGCGGTCTCGCCACGGTGCTCATCACATGCACCTTCTTCCTCGGCCCGAGCCTGGGCCCTCTGATCGGCGGCTACACGATGGAGACGCGCGGCGACTGGCGCTGGCTGATGTGGGTGCTGCTGCTCATCGCCGGGCCAGTCGGTCTGCTTGTGCTCCCTAGCAAGGAGACGAGTAAGAAAATCATACTGGCGCGGCGAGCGAAACAGCGGGGTCTGCCGGGACCATCGAAGCTGCTGCCCGCTACGGCGCTGAAGATGCTGCTCGTGGTCACGCTGGGACGTCCACTCAAGATGTTGACCACGGAGCCGATCGTTATGAGCTGGGCCCTGTATCACGCGTTCGTGTTTGGCGTGCTGTTTGCTTTCTTTAATAGCTACCCGTATGTGTTCATCGGCGTCTACGGATTCTCTGCCGGTCAGATCGGGCTTGCGTTCTTGGGCATCTTTATTGGGACGCTGCTTGCCGTCTTCACCTTTGCGCTCATCGACAAGACGGTGTATCAAAAGAAAAAGGTAGCTTGTGCGCCTGCGAAACCACCGCCGGAGGAGAGGCTGTACACGAGTATGCTTGGGGCGTTCGGGATCCCCATCGCCTTGTTCTGGTTCGCGTGGACGGCGAGGGTGGATGTGCATTTCATGGTGCCCATTTTAGCGGGCATCCCGTTCGGATGGGGAACAGTGACGCTTTTCGTGAGTACCTACATTTCTCACCCGCCTATGATTAATTTGTACCCGGCTGACTTGCATGTAGTTGGGCGGTATGACGTTCTTACTCGATACGTACGGTGCAATGTACGGCGCCTCTGCCGTGGCAGCAAACGGCATATTACGGTACGCCTTCGGTGCCGGGTTCCCCATGTTTACGATTCAGATGTACGAGAAACTCGGCATAGCATGGGCTACAAGCCTGCTTGCATTTATTGGGATAGGCATGTTGCCGATACCGTTCGTGCTGTATAGGTTCGGACCCGCTCTACGGGCAAGGAGCTCCTTCCAATAGCATGCTAACAGGGGATGAGGCTGGGACAAGAGTAGGTCTGCTGTGAGCGATACAGCGTTGATTTATGACCTTAACTTTTGAATTAGTATAATTCACCCTCATAACTTAATAGACAAGTCCCACTTATCCAACGCAACCGCTACCACTGTTAAGACGGCAGCATATCCAACTAATATAGCCATGGTAGCAAGGGGAGTAACATCCAAAGTAGGAACCGTCAAATTGACAAGCCCGGTCAACAGATTGGCGAGGAGAAATATAGCCAAGCCGTTTCTGTTGAAGGCTCGCAGAACCGGACTGGTGGCCGTCTCATACACCTCCTTTTCCGTCCTCGCATCGGCGGCATTGTAAAACGCCGGGAAGAAGATGGTATCGATGACACACATGGCCAGGATCTGGGCTGAGTTAAACGCGGCGATCCAGAGTACGTATGGTAAATTAACAAGCCGACGAGATACGTCGACGCCGGCGCCGTAGACTGGATTTGTAGTGAGGATATACAGCGCGGTCCAGACTGCCGACCACACGGTCATAGTTAGGAGCAGGGTGTTCCGCTGGACGCCGTTGCTAGATCCGCTGCGCGTGATGTTCCTAGGCAAGACAAACATGCCCGTGTCCTGGCCAGCTAAGAATATGGCCAAGTAACCACAGAAACTGCAGATGCCCTCCCTGTTCATGGAAAGCAGGTCTGTCCGCGGCGCGGTAAGGATAAAGGCCTTAAGCGACGTGCTTTCCAATACGACTTGGTACATAACACCTATAAGGAGGGCCAATGCTGCGTAGGAAGGAATGACCTTTAGGGCAGCCTGGAAAAGAGCAACGAAGGGTGGCAGGAATCCCAGAGTAAAGAAGAAGTTCCAATGGACACCGTACTCCGTTACGTGTTCATTGTAATCGAGGCCCTTCACACTTATCAGGCGAATGACGCCAAGCGCTAATAGGGGGAGGGAGTGCCGCATAGAATGGAGAAGCCTCTGTGGTAGCGGGGTGATTCGACCTTCAGCCCTCTCCTTCAATATTGGTCGCGCCGCAACGACTCCGGCCGAGAAGACGAACGAGCCGACTCCTACGTCCATCAGAGAGGTGCCCCAAGTCTCGACTTTAGCGAACCTGCGGGGGAAGAGCCTAAAGTCGACAGCTAATATCGCCAAACACGTGAGGATAAGCATGGATCCCCGGTACGTCGTCAGGAACGGCTTTGTAGACAAGGGAGGTAACGTGCTGGATGAATCCTGAGACTGTATGCTGGGAGGCAGTTTTGGCTTCCTTCGAGGCGCCGGCGGCCTCGGCGGGAGGGCATAGACAAAGAGGGCAGGGGCGAGGATGAAACCGCAGAGCAGCAACGGGTTGTTCGCATAGAGCGTGATACCAAGCAAAGGGGAGGCGACGTTCAGGAGGAAGTCGACTAGGAAGCTGAGAGGTCGATATGGCCTGAAGAAGGACTGACGCGATTGCAAGACCGACCAAAGCAGGAACGCCGCCTGAGGGGAAAAGGAGAAGCAGAGTCAGCTCTCAGCTCTTCGGACTAGGCGTAAGGGGGACGATGTGTTCGCATACCGGAGCGACCGCCGTCACATAATTGATCTCCGTGACTTCGCCTCCCGACAAGTTGGACACGAACTCCTCCTTCATCTGCTTGTAACTAAGCTTGGTATTCGACGACATCTTCTTTCCGTCTCTCTCCCTCTCTCTCGCACTCTATCTTCCTAGGTCGAAATGACGATGGTACCAGATGGTGGGGCATACGGGCTGCAAAAGCATTGAAGAAATTCAGGCGTGTGCTCTATTTTCGAATGTCTAGAGACATCTCGGGGGGGGGAGAGAATTGGCGACTACGTTGTATGTCGCGTGCCTTTTTGGGTAGAGTGGAAAGATGTATGTGTCAACTTTGTACGTAGTTGTGATAAATGTGTTCTAGAGCTGGACCTACCGGTAGGTACGATCGAGAGAGCTATCGCCCCCTGTGACGACGGGCAACCAGCACCTACAGGAGTAGGTTACTATGTAGATGTAGGTAGGTCTGTACGTACCTGAGTTGTCGTGTCCTCCGCGCTTAAACCCCTCTTACGTAATATTGAGTCCTATTCAGCTGTTCGCCAGCTGTGACTCAGAGATGGTCTGTGCTTAGCCGGAAATCCTTCACTCAAAAAGAAATGTGTGAACATGCGAAACGAAGTTTCTGCTCCCTTTCTTCTTTTTCCTTCGTGGAGCATTGCCCTTTCCAAAGCTGCGATTCCGAGCTACAAACAGAGAGACTGCGGAATCCGCAGTCTCTCGGTCTCGTCCTCCTCTGGAGTTCAGACATTTCATCAGCTCGTGAGAAATTCGGAGGACTCTTCAACTTTCCCGCCTTCGCCTTGTCAGGGTCCCTGACTTGGCTGGCCTGCCCGTGAGGGCCTGGCTTGACTTCAAGCTTGCAACAGTGGCATAAGAAATGCAGGGCCTGTGACCTCGTGTATATCCGTGAGGAGAAGACGGGGTTGGCAATGTCCCTCTGAGAGAGCCGTTGCGAAGATTGTGTTTGAATCACTTAAGTCCGATTCGCAGCTTGGGATGCCTCGTTCGCGAGCACCCAATATTCGATTCCGATTATTCTGTTGAGGGCAACGCTCCACCGTATCTTACTTTTCCAAGGTGAGTGGTACATAATCTGTCAGCTGCCTTGGTATGGGATACTGCTAACGAGATCATATATGCTTTACTCCAACACGGTCACTTTTCTACCTGCTGCTCGATTATGGCTACATCAATCTCAGATCGAGATAGTTGACCTTCGACATGGGTAGCTAATCTTTCACTGGTGCCTCATGGACTCAAGATTTGCACAGTGTGTTCCAACCTATTTGCGCCAGACTGATGTGCCCTACCAGATAGATGGAGCAGCCGCCTTTCTCAACAACAAAGGCAGCCTGACTGAACAAATATTCTATAATGCATGATAGACCATAATATAGAGCTCAAGAGATACCAAGTCGTGCGATCCGGATCGGTGCAAGTTGGCTGACGTTGTCAGATTCTGGACCTTTGCCCCTCGCCTTTGAGACGGGCAATAAGCAGGTTGCTGCTATTGTTTGTTCGAGGATTACGCCTCAATGTGATTAACGACTTTGACTTACTCGCCATCCTTCATACCGAAAGCTCATGCAAGACGTGAAGCTACCGCGTGTTTGTCAAAGCCTTTGCCTCATTCATCCTCCTTTCACAATGGAGAAAAGAACTCTGACAAAACGCCCCTTTGTCCTTTGTCTGTCTGTCTATTCATAGAAGTTTTCAATATCAAGACGCATCATGCCTTACGATAAGGCAGGTCCGCTCCACCTAGTCTATCAGCCAACCTGACATTCAAGCAGACATCGATGTCCTATTATTCCTATTCTTATCCCTTCAATCCCTTAACTGAGTAGGCTATTTCTCGTCCTCACGAACAAACCGGTTCATGTCTACTCACACTGGGGCTCAGAGACGGCCGAATCTGGAGCCAATATGGACGAATCCCACCTATCAGCATCAAAACCTCAACGGGGTGCCGAGGGTCGCATTTGGGGCAACCCCCAGCCCAGCAGGCTCATCTCCCTCGCCCATGTCTCCTAGGACTCTCCCGAGCCCAATGTATCCCCGCTCCTACGATGGATCTATGAGATCTCAGGAGCGAGCTTTGGTGGATAGTCTTAATCAGAGAAGTCGGCACTCAAGCCTCGCAAGCCCTATGTCTCTCATGTCAATCGACGAGCACTCCCCCCTGGCTGCACGGCTCGAAAAAGCCGCCATACTTCTGCCCATCGACGCTGAGCGTAGGTTACCTAGACCAGCTTCGCCTGGACTGACGTCTCCGCGGGAGCTGGTGGCCAGAATTCCAAAGCAATACAGGCCGGCTTCGGTCATCGCCCCGCTGCGTGGACCGCCCGCTGGACCTCAGTATGCCAGCCCAGGTCTTCTCCCGGTCGCCCGGCGCGTATCGGCACCGGCGTTCCCCCAGCTGGCGACCTGGAGGGGTTCGCCCCTCGCCGCGCGCGACCAGCTGCGGCTGTGGGGCCACGTGTATTACGGGGGACGCGAAGACGGCAGACGCCTTCGTGATCGCGCGATCCCTGCGCCGCTCGCAGACCAGCGTCATCGACGACAAGAGAGCGGCAGCAGACCGGCAGCCTGGGACTCCTCTGCTGTTAGGCCGCCAGACGGTCCGCGCCATCGTCCGCCCCGGCGCCCTCGAGAGGCGGCCCTTCCTAATAGAGCGTACCTTCGACATGGACGAGCTACGCGCCACGATCCCGGACCCGCCCGTCCGCAGCGAGGGCGAGGTAACGAGCGGCCCTACCATCTGCAGCGGCTCCTCCCAAGGCCAGGTTGGAGCTTCTGCGCCATACCACCACCAACAACCGGCGAATTCTTCCAGGCGACGTCCCAGCAGCGTCAAATCGGGCGCGCTGCTATCGAACTGCTCAGGGCATTTGGACCCTGAGAGCCTAATGCGCGACGCGAAGGCGGTGCCGATCCGTGAGTGAAATAGCCCTTTCTATATGGACTACATCATCATCATCAGCCCCAACCCCAATCCCAATCCCTCCCTCGCCCTCTTTCCCAAGACCCCCCGTTGCCTGTCGGCGAAACGGAAATTAAAATTCTAACACGGCGTCGCCCAGATCTCAAGTACGCGCGCGCCTACCTGCCCGTGCTGGCGGCGCTGCTGGCCTCGGGCCACGTGCGCGAGGGCGACGTCGTCTACCTCCCGCTGCCGCACCCCCAGGCTTGGCCCCAGACAGCGCGGTACGTGTACACGGGGCAGGGGGGGGCCGACGCTGGCGGTGCGCGAGAACATCGCGTATCTGGCTGGCAAGGCGTGACGTCTCGAGCCCCGCCGGCTTTTCTCAACGCGGCCTGCGTTAGGAACTTAAGTTCTGAAGAGGGGGCCGCCTCGAGCGGCTTGGCTGAGCGATCCAGCCCGCGTAGCGGCAGAGGAAATGGGTCCGCCTGTCTATCTGTATGCGGGGATGGACGGTTTGACGGATCTGGAGTAGCATCCTGCCCCGAGGGGATAGAGTGGGTATTGCCCACTAGTTGTCCAGGGGTAACAATGGGAGGTAAGTATGTTTGCTAGGCGACGGACTGAAAAGGAAAAGAAGGGAAAGAGGAGCGGGACAACATACATGAAGATACGGAATAAGACGTGCGGGCTGTCTGGTAGTTATTGTTCCGTCTGTCGAAGGTTCCTACTTCCGGGTGAGATAGGCGAATATGGCGACGGTTTCCATACACATACGTCCACGCAAATACATACCTAAATAAATACAGGGCTTTATACATCTTGCGTCTAAGACGTCTGCAGACCCATCTATTCTTGGAACCTTGCCTGTGTGTATAATGAGTTCGCTCGGTATCTGATCCAGTACTCCCCGTTGGAAGGTTAACTAGCAGTAATGGATCGACTCCTTGCTTCCCTTCCACGAGACGACGTTGTATACAATCTTATAGCATGCTCGACAAGTCGGACGACATTTACGTCCCGTGTCAACTGAGAGCATCCACCCCCCTTACTAACCAATAGTATGCCGAGCGATATACCTGGGTATCACCTCGGTATGAAAATCGAACCGGCCATAGATGCATCTACATACCACAAGACTACAAGCCGATCAATCCGTAGCAGTAGGAACCCTCGGCACGACAGGGAGGCCGCATTTCCCGCCCTTTCAACGGTGCTACCGGCTGACTACGTATATACAGATAGACCACCACATCCTCTCCTCAGTCGGTACCTATTTCATCCGTCCATCCCATCCCCCCCCAAGGACCTCGGCGCACACTCTCCAGATTTGCGTTGGGCCACTCCCAAGGATTGCAATATCAGTAAATCACCACATAGCATGTCAAAGTGGGACCAACGAGAGAGCAGAAGTGGCGAACGCATCTTTTCCAGGAGCTGAAGACAATAAATGATAAATTGCATATATGGATGGATGCAGACAACGCAAAACAGGCAGATATATATATATATATATATATATACGCATATATGGTCGAGGACAGCATGGGCGCAAAAGGGTTTGTCTCACTACGGAGGTAGTAGGCGTGGTAAGCGAACGGATTCCTCCCCGTCTGCACCCCCTTTCCCTTCACGGTGGGATCTTCTGTCCCGTCTACCCCCCCCTGGGCCCAACAAGAAATTAGCAATTGAGGTATCAAGTTCCATTTCAAAGAGCCAAACAAACGAGACGCCTAATGCCAAACCGGTTTCCCTGCGCTTGCTTCAACGGGGGCCGCCTGCCTGTAGAGGTTACATGCGGGCAATAGTATGTTAACGAAGCGGGATATTCTGGAAATTCTTCCCTCCCCGCACTCTTTCTTTCTCCCTCCTCTCCGTTCTAATATTCTCGTTTGTTGTACCAAAGCCAGACGGACGCATAAGCGCAAAATCACATGACGACAGATCTTCTACGCTCCTACGCTCTTTCATCGGAATTACACACGAGAGACCCCCTCCCATCTGTCTCGAAGGAATCTTGCCAATCGTTCGATTAGTCGATGCTCATCCAGGCGAACGCGCTGCATGCGCCGGCGATCATAATCGCCGTGAGTATGCCGGCGCCGGCGCGGTCGCCCCCCGTGAGTTCCCGGAAGGTCAGCATGGTGGGCTGGTCGGACCCAGCCTGAAAATTACCCCTGGAGGTGCCACCGGAAGAATTGGTCACGGGAACCGGGTTGTTGTGGGTCATAACGCTCATGAGCGCGCCGAGGACGTTCATCTGTTGACCGGCACCGGTCTTGCCGTCGAACTCGCCCGTGGTCCAGTGGAAGCCGCAGAACCGGCCGTTACTGCCGCCCGTGCACTGTCTCACAGCAGCCACCGCGCTCGTCTTCAGCGTCGGGAGGACCTGATCCCTCAGGTAGGGAGCCATTTGTATCGCTGATCCCAGCCATCGGTGGAGATACCCCTTGAACGACTCCATGTCCGTGTTGCAGTTGCCTGGTTCGCAGGAAGGCTCGAACGCAACGCCGTCCCTGAAGAAGATCTCGAGGGTGCGATTGACAAGCAGGTCGAGACGTCCTTTCCACGTGGCGTCGCCATTGGTCTGTCCATAATTAGCGACACTGCCTCAACCAAAACCGACACCTCCTTCCCCAAAGCAACAGCTTGGCTATTGGGTGCGCCGTGACATACATGGTTATACATGACAGCACATCCCTGTATAAGCAGGGCGGCATTGTAGGAAAACTGGGCCTTGTTGGTGTCAGTGCAGTCGGGAAGATGGGCGCCATCGTAGACATCCCCCTGCTCGCTGATGTAACCGAGGTCTTCGATGAGCTGGTAGGTTCGATCCGCCAGTTCGCCGTACGTCGTATTGTCGAAGTAACGGGAAAGCCGAGTTCCGATGTTGAAATAGCAAGCATTCGCGATGGCTAAGCATGGGGGTCAGCATCCCTACGCACAAGAACACGCCTCTATCGTGCTTCGGCGTCAATGTGAAGCGGGGATTCCACGTACTATTGATATAGTTGTATCCGTTGTTGGACGGGTAAACCTGCCATCTCAGACCCCATTCGCACCTGCCGTCGGGCACACGTCGCTCATCGCTAGTCTGCTCGTTGAAGACGGCCTGGGCCAGCGCCAGCCACTGCGCCTCGTCGGCGGGGGGATCGGGAAATCTTGTCTCGGCGGCCAGCATTGCCGACAGGCCCCAGAACGCCTGATCATCGTTACCCATGGAGGCTGACCAGTTCTTCGGCATATAGTCCCTGTTCGGGCCCGTCTGATGTAGCAGGGCCGTCGTTATCATGTCGTCGTACTGCTCGTCTCCGGTGTGAAAGCGGTAATCGAGCAGAGTCCCCCACATGGCACCTCCCTGCCACCAGTAGTAATCGCCATCCGGAGGAGGACCGGGCAGGATACCGGGGACCCAGCCCGGTGTGTCGATAGGGTAGAAAGAAAGAAGATCTTCGGCGACGAGAGCTGCTACCTGCTTGACGGAATCTGCGTGGTAGACCGTAAGCATCAACTTGTAGCGTGGTGCCAATCCGCCAAGCCTGCGACGCGCCGCGCCGCAGCACGACACGAGAACTTCTACTCGTCAAGAATATCTTACCTTCATCTTCTATGTCAAGCTCTGGGAGGGCGCCTAATGCCCTATCGGCGATGAGACCGATCGCGGTCAATAGGGACGCCGACAACCTCACCATGATGATGATGAGCAGTCCGCGACGGAATGGTCGGGGTAGGAAATTAAGAAACACGGTATAGAACCGCTCACATGCAGGGAAGCGGGTGGATGGATTTCCGGTTTATGTTTATTCCTGAACGAATGTTATGTATCGCCTATCACCCAAGAAACGAACGAACAAAAGGTGAGATGGGTTGGATGTTTTTACAAGGACGAGGTCGGATCGGATGCGTAAATGCGACGATGAAAGTGGACTTGGATGGTTGGGGGACAGCCAAACAAAGGAATCGAAGAATCAATCAATCACACAATGTGAGGGAGAGAGCAGGGGAATGGAAATTAGGGGACGGCAAGGGGGAAACCAGTGGTTGCGGGTGATGAATGAGTAAAGGGTATAATTACGTTTACAGGTAGGGAGGGTCGCATAAAAGTCTCACTAGAGAAGGTCGTAAAAAGAGGGCCATGAACAGCTAAGTTAAGGTGCTTACGCAGGTGATAGCCGAGACCTAAAACACAGTTATGGTTCACTGTGAGCCGCCAGAAAAGCGCTTGGAGAGTCGACCAAGACGCCCCCCAAATGACAGTGGAGGTGCCCTTCATGCCACTGTATTGTATCGTATTGTACCGTCATCGAGATGCCCCGTAGGTAGTTGTACGAAGTAGCAGGTCGGTGTCGGGTCCCCCCAATGCCGATTAACCAGAGTCCGCGAGCCAGCCCAGCACGATCCAAGCCATATGAGAAGAAAATTGGCGCCCATGATTCGCTCGACAAGCTCGATATACTAAGCACAGCCTCAATGCCCAGAGACGAGTTGCGTATGCCCGCTCGCTCGTTTATTGCTCGCATTTTATACTCGTATTGCAACGTTGTTAGAGAAAGAGATTGAAATTCGACCCAAGCAGGCAACAGGACCAACTAAAGCCTTATGAAGCCTTGGCAGATATTTATGCAGCGGCCGCTAATTAATGGGTTGCCCTCCGGATGAGTGAGATATGATGAGAATCTAGCCTATGGAACGCCTAGACATGTCGTCCGTCTTGGTGACCAACTACCAAGCAGATGTGCTAAATTAATTAATTGACCTCTGCAAACCTGCACCCGCATGCACGGTGACGCCATCTAATGTGTGTGATACATGTAAATCAAGCTCTCGGGTTTCTACTAGTATATCGATGGGAAAACACGAGCGCAACCGAAACAAGTTCGGGACGGCACTTTGCCATCCAGCCTGGATTGCGAGGGGCAAGCTCTAGAAACTGCACAGGGGCGCCTACCTGTCAGACAAGCATCAGTCTAACGTTAGTAGGGGAAGATGATGTGCGGAGGCCTAGAACGCTCGAGCTCGTCCATTCAATAGCGGTCCGGAGACACCTACAAGTGGAATTCACTGTACAGCAAAGAAGGGCTGCTTAGCATTACAGCAAGTCCAAGACGCAAGACGGAAGACAATCAGAAGTGGAGCGTCATGACTCTTATTCATGTGGCGCTGAGTGATGCTATTTCGATCCGATAGAAGAGCGGACCCTACTTCCACCCTGATTCACCGGCCTCCGCTCGCTTCTGCTTCGTCTCATCCTCACACCGCTTCCCTTTTGTTTTCGGGACACAGGCCATTCCCTCGTGATCCCCTTGCTGCTGGGGCTGAACCCGAGCGCGGTCGAGTGGGTTGTCTCTTGCTGTGGATGCCGGCAGAAAACACGGCCGTCCGTTGTGAGGCATTCAGCTGTAATAAGCCGAGGCCGCAGAGACTTGAAAATCAAAAACAAAACATGAAATGCATTCCGGACCTGTTGAGCCCTTTCCCTTCCTTTATAACCTAGGCCTGTGGAACCCGGTGAAGGTGAATCCAAGTGCCATCCGACGCCCCTAACTCCGAGAACCTGAACGCCGCATCCGAATGTGCAACCAAGGCTTGATGATAAAATTCCAGGCATCAACGCCGCCGGGGAGGGGGGAAGACCTCCAATGCTCTATGCCTGTTCAAAGTAATGCCCTTTTCCTTCTAGGGAGCGTCAAGAAGATTCGTGTATCCGCGCATACATCTAGATGTACGGCGGCTGTGTTTAATGCGCTTTCGTATCATTGACTCGTGCGTTGATTTTTTTTTTCTTCTTCAGCATGCCAGAAAATCCCGATCATGATGCTAGTCGTAGTCGTGTTCTGTCGATGGGCGGTCGTTAATATCATGAGTAGCGAGTGTAAAGAAACGAACAAAAGAAAAGGTTGGTGGGTCGAAAAGGGAAGACACCACTGGCTGATTCGTCAGTGCTGCTTCTTCTTCCTGCCCACGCGCAGCAACTTCGTCCGAAGCCATAGCAGGAACATGTGCCATGCGCTATGCGTCTTCTTCTTGGCCGAGGTGCTGCGCTTGGCCCCCTGGAAGCCAGCGCCCCGGGCGCGGCCCGCTTCGTTGCCGAACGCCGGCGGGTGGCTGGCGTCCAGGTTGTCGTAGTTGCTGCTTGCGAACTTCTCAGGCTCCTCCAGGGGCGTCGGCGTGTTCTTGCGCGACAGGCTGGGCCGGGTGATAGTCACGCTAGGACGGTTGGACAGACTGGGCCGGCCGCTGCTCGTGGCGCTGATCTTCCGGCGGTGCTTGTTGTGCAGCATGGCCTCCTCGAGCTCGGCTGCCTCCTGCCGGGCCTGGACCGCGTTCTGTTCCCGCAGGGCCGCGGCCGCCTGCCTCTCGGCCTCCTGGGCCCGCTTCTTGTCGGCGCGCTCGCGCCGCCTGATCTCTTCGCGCGCGTATTTCTCGTCCTTGGCCTTCTCCTTCATCTCGAACTTGCGGCGGGCTTCGCGCAGGTGCTCGGCGCGCGTCACCGTGTCGAGGTCCGACTTGGCACGCAGCCGGAAGCCGTTCTCGAAGGATGACCGTATCGGCGACATTGGCGTGACGGGACTGGTCGGTGATCTGATCGGGGATTTGATCTTTTGGCTGGAGGGTGCGTTGGACGAGCTCGGCGATTCCACTGCTCGGTCGGCGTGTCTGTCGGATCGACTGGCGTCGCGCGACCGGCGGGAATACTGCGCCGGCGTCGTCGAAGTTGTCGATGTCGCCGCTGTAGTCGACGTCGAGATGGATCGCGAAGTGTTAATCTTGAGAGTAGGGAGTTGGCACGCGCCTTCTCCGAACGAAGATGATGTGCTTCGATGCTTAGGTGAGGGACGGGTGAGGCCCAAACTAGGCTGTGAATGTGAATAGTAATTCGTAGGTGGCTGATAATAATGGTGATTTTGAGGGCGGTTGATGTTTAGACTGTCGCGATGTTCTTCCAGGTGGTCCGCACCCGTGTTGTTGTCATCGTCCTCGTCCTCATTGATGGTGGGCGAGTAGTCACGACTTTCGCCCGTCAAGGACGCAAGTGAGTTTGCGTACACAGGTGGGGTTGACGTTCGAGGCACCTGCTTCGAGGGGTGCATGAACGTGTTACCTACGCGGGGCGCACCGTTCCCGCTGTTCGATGTCGCGACGCTGGTACCGCTTATGGATCGCGAGTGTGAATGATGATGTCGTCCACAGGCGACTGAAACCCCAGTACCGCCAACGACGTAGCCAGGCGTGATCCCAGGTGAGCTCACGTCTATCAACGACCGTCCTGCTCCCGCGGACTCGTAGGCTATTCCAGTCGACGAGGCTCCCGCTCCCCAGCCAGAGCTTTTAAACTGTTCATCCTGCTCATCCCACCCTCTGTCCAGGTCTAACGAGCTTTTTTCCGAGTGGGCCTGAAGTTTCTTAAAGATAGGCTTCACAACCCCATTTGCCCTGGGTTTGCTGATTTTATGCTGGCCAACCCCGAGTGACCCAAAGCCCGGTAAACTCTGTATAGCAGTCATGATTTCCCCAACCAGAACAAGCTCTGCACCAAGAACGTCGAGTGAACCCAAGGTGAAGCGGGATGATGAATGGACGGGATCGGGAGAGCGACCTGAGATATTTCCAATTGGCGGTCAAACCAGCTTGCTACCCGACGGCGGACTCACTCTCTACTTGACTGTTGTGCAACGCGATCAACCCGCCGGTCGGGGGGGAAAGCTGTCGATAATAGATAGGAGCACCAAGGCCAAGCAGAAGCTCGCAAACGGGCCCAAGCGGCGGTATCACCGGGTCACTCGCATTGGGCAAGGCTTGGAAATGAGAAGGGTACCTTTCGCAATATCCCGATATCCACAGGGCTAATACGACAACCGAAATAGTCAGTCGCCGGGGTTCGTGCCGGGGGTCAATAAATCGCGAAAAGAAAATTTCTAGAACGACATTTTCAGTTCGCGGCACTGTCTAGCTTTACAAGGGATGGCGGAAAGGTGAAGGCAATCAATCGATATCGGTCTCAGGTGCCGGTGATCAGACTGCGGTCAAGAGAGCCTGCGGGCCCTGCTCCGACTCGCCAGGGCCAGCGAGGGGGACGCGGTCAAGGCTCACTAGTAGGGGACGGGGAACCTGGAATATGAACGCGCGGAGAGCGATACAAAGGCGACGGGAATGGCAGTGTGGAGTCCAGCGCAAATAGGGGGAGGGTCTTCGTCCGACTACTGCCGCAATGTAATAAGCGTTATTAAGAAGCCTATTAGCGGTGACGATGGCGGGGACAGGATTATGAAGGATCCATGGTGGAGAGTTTATTGGCTTCGCCTGTGTTGGTGCGCTGTTGTTGAATGAGGCGGAGACTCTCATCTGACCGGAGGAAGTGGAGGCGTAGGGAGGTCTCTTGCAGCGCAGCAGCTGAACATTTATTTGTAGTTTGTCCGAAGCGAAGCATGAAGACGAAAGAAAAGCGCACCGCCGTCAAACATATAAGCTGGGATACTAATAGGTAGACACACTCTCCACGGGGCAGGCGGCACGGCGCCGAGCATGTGGCTGTGGAAGAGTGAGATCTGGTTTTCGTCACTAGCCCCTCTGACGAACTCTAACTAACACTGCGAAACTGGAGCTGACGAAAATGCGCTTTTCAGCCTCATTCTCATTCCTACGATTGACCTTCCATTCAATGTCCCAAAGAGGGGAAGATCTTAAGGGGGAGAGGGACATGGGCCCTGCGTGACTTATTGATGGTGCCGACTGACCACTGAGAATGACGATCGACCAGACGGCGACACGGTCAACCGAGGGCCCGGAAAAAAGTTCTAGCTAGAGTTTAAGGGGGACAGGAGAGTCATTGACAAACGTGAGAAACCCAGCCACTTGCAACCCTTTGCGGCACCATCCATCAATGAAGACGGTACGTGTGTAGTAGTGGCTCGGTAATCCACTGCCCCGTCAGCCATAGAAAACATTGCGTGTCTCGGCCAGTTTTGTTTCCCAAAGCTGCATGGAATGGTGCGCATAGGTTTACTGATTTCAAGTTAACTTATCAGTTACCTCCATCATTCGGCGAAGAGAAGAGCGGGAGGAAACTGAGCCGACGGTTCCGTCCAGAAGCCACCAGTTCTTCAGAACTATCGGTACTTTCTCTATTCGGATAGTTCGAATGACGACTTGGAGAACGACCAATGGTACGATGCCGGTGGAGCCCTCGGCCAACATGCGAGTCTAGATTCGACTGAAGAACACATCCCCTCGGCAACCTCCTAATGGACTTTTTGCATGCAGCTGCTGCGGTGAGGGCCGCTGTAGTATCTCTTCCCCACACTCGCTCGCTTGCTGATAAGCAATCGGATCGACGTCGCTGATGCATATACCAAGCCAAGAACACGTAGAAGAAGTAGTCTGGCGACCTTCTTTCAACGAACATTTCCACTTTTGTCGTCAAATCATTCTTCGAAAACAGTAGATAACTCAACCGGATGCCGACTGCACAGGAATTGCAGAACATCACGAAAGCCCCTTCGGGATCCCTTCGGCTGGGGCATAAGCCACGGGTTGTCGAGGACTGTTAATCCGAAGCCCCAAACGAAGGCAGAGAATATTCTGATACGATGTGTACCGGAAAGGAAGAGGCGACCCGGTGATCCTACCATATATATTTTAGGAAGGTCTGAATAACTCGATACGCATGCGCATGGCTCGGCGTCTTGTATTTGAGAGTCGGGATCGAATCGTTCGCTCGCTTCTGCTTTATTCCGCCAGGCTCGGCACAATACCCAACTTAGGAAGGCTTACCAATCTACCGGGGCAAATGATTCAAACGTCTTGCTTCCCCTAAGTCTACACAATCTACGTATATGGTCGTGCAAACATATGTAGTACTTAACTACCGCGGGGATGAGTGAATGCACACTTGCACAGCTTTCGGGGAGGAAATGGCCGAGAAAGCATCGAAAGGCCTTTGGTTCTGGCAGGGTAGGCGTTTCAGCCGGCCTCCTAATCGATCATATCTACGGTGCAATGTGACAAAGCTGCGAGATCACGATATCCCGAATTAATCAATCTCTTTCAATTGGCGGACTAACCATTCAGGGACCAACCGCATTTGCCCCCCCCCCCCCAACAAGCACCCTCGCATAAGTTGGCCAGCCGATCTCTGCGAGTCGCGTTATGAATGCGGGGGGGAAGAAGACAAGGCCGACTACGAAAAATTATTGAAAGTCCACGTACTCTAGTAGAGGAAAGTCATAACGGATGCATGCATATATATGGTTAATCTTCAAGCAAAATAAAAGTATACGAAGGAGATCCCGCGAGTGATTATTTTGTAGAACATCCGATGTCGACGCGAAACAGGAAGGTGACAGGATGAAGGCCATATCTATCTTATTTCTTCTAGGTACCTGCGTGGATAGTCTCAGTATGTGGTCCTTGCACGTACTCACCGCAGGCTCGCATTGACACTCGCAGAGCTTGCAGAGTTACCTATGTTGCAATGAGGTTAACGCGATGGACTTGCTAGACCCCTTCAGAAACTAGTTGGTGAGCGGTGAGCGAGCGAGGGAGGAGAACAGAAAAGGTTTAAATCCGCCGACAGTGCGATCGCATCGACGTGTCGATTCCATGGCGTTCAGGCAAGTCGAAAGACTCCCTCCCTATTGTCAACTCGCTCGGGTTCCCCATACAGTTGGATGTTCCTGCATAGAAGATGCGTCCGACAAACTAGCGGACAACCTCGGGCCAGACCGACGCCTCGGGGCAACCCGCGCGCTCCCAACCCTGACAACGTGGTTTATCTCTCTTCAACATACGGAATACTATCTCCCTTACACGGCGTGAATACTGCCATGGTGATAGTAGTAGTAGTGGTTAAATAGAACCACGAATAAGCAGATTTCGTTCGCAGCAGAAACATGATTCCTGCCCCGCAGCCCGCAGCCCCTTATCCAAGGTAGAGGTGTAGATAACCCCCAAAAGACGGGCCCCGTCAAGCAAGAGGAACGGTGAGCTAGACAGCATGTCACGTCAGGAACTCGTCCGGAGAAGGAACTGTATATACAACTAGGTCGTCGGCCATCCGTCGTTCCAGGCGGTTCCCTAATCCACCCACTACTGCTTTCAGATCCCTAGTTTCTTCGGGCCGCTCCTAGAGATAGTGGACCGGACTGCAATCCGATCTCGGACCGCCTCTCGAACCGCCTCTTGAACCGCCTCTCGAACCTTGGAGCCACCAGGTGGCGTTACTGGCATTACACGTATGCGGCCAGCACGCTCCGGTGGACACGATGGAGAACGCAGGCCTCCTCCGTATCTGCCTTAGCTACATTGTGACGTTTCCCATCCCGCATTGCCAGCAATGTCGGGCATGCATTACGGCCCACTGGATTACGTGGAATCTTTCGGGTTGAAGCACGGAGTCGGCGCCCGTCAGTCGGGAACGGGTCCTCACGTTCATCCTTGGTTGAATCAATTCAGGCAAACAGTGCTGCCTTATCCGTTTCCGAGCTCTTG